>JACXGK010000250.1:0-93598 GCA_016801125.1 Novumbra hubbsi
GTGGTCTTTCTTGTACACCCTATGCGCTTCCTGTTATTCGTTCGCCCTCTGCTTTATTACTCCACCTTTACATGTGTCTTAAATGTGATTACTACATATCATTACTTGTTTCGTTCATGCTTTAAGCAGTTTCATTTGGCTGTTAATAATGCATTCATGATATGGCTATACATTCTTAGGCACAAGCATACAATTGTACGATTGTGATTATAGCTTATTATGACACATTGATTCATCATTCCAAAACACACAGAATGAAAGTATTTTTCCTTACAGCACCAACGCACACAGTGCAAGTAACACAAAACAGGTAGCAATAACGAATACAGAGACAGGACACACAAGGGCCTATATACGTAGTTGATAGGGAACAGCTGTGGGAAATCAGAAGGGATGCGTTCACAGGACATGGGAAACAGGACAAACACGAACGATGGCAACGTCGAATGTTGGAGTGCCACGCGACTGGAGGGGAGCCTGCCGCTAGGTGGAGACATGACAGTATCTGGTGATCGACTGGCTGTTATTGGATTCTGCAAAAGGAAGGAAAAACATCCCAGCAGTTGCAAGTCAAAGTGAGAGACTTAGAGGAAAGATCTCCAGAAACAAAGGTGATCATATGTCTGAGAAAGAGTACCAAACCCCACCAAAAAATTTAATTGGATGGATTTCAGAGAAGAGGGATTTGTGCAGGTACGAAACAGAAAGGGCAGGGGTAGCAGAAAAACAGTGTTCCAAAGAGCAGTAACAAACACATTTTGATTGAAAAGGCAGCAGAGTTGTTTTAGAGGGGAGTCTTACTGATTTTGACATTGATGCAGTTGACTTCCAGCAGCATACTTTAGACCAGGGTGGGCAAACTATGGCCAGAGGGCCGAATGCAAGGCGGTTCCATCCGACCCGCGGAAGATAATGAAATAGTTTTGAAAGGAATTAAAAAACAATTCATCAGCCCATTTTTATACATCTAAGTCAGAATTTAAACTATTTACATATTATAATGGATCTACTGTACATATGTACTGTATGTTTTAACTTTTGCCCTTTTTTGGCAAATCATTTATGATTAACAAATTACAATAACAAATGTGGCCCTCAAGTCAAAAAGTTTGCCCTCTCCTGGTTTAGATGATAGTATCACAGTTGTGGAACTGTATGAAAAGACAAAATAGCCTGTTACATTCCTATTTAACAACCAAGAAGAGAAACATTGCCAGCAGCATAAATATGGATAAGAAATGTGATGCAACTCCACAAAAAGCTGAAAAGACACAGGAGAGACCTGATATCCATCGCTACTCTTCAGACACTTCTGCAACAGACACTGTCGAAATAAATACTTAAGATATAATTTTTGTTTTAAGCAGCACAGTCTTTGCGGACTGATGGAAAGCCTGTGGCTGTGGGTGATGGATGTTTTAGGAGGGATGTGCTATCAGAATTTTAGATTGACTTTTATGAGCTGTGCACAATGGGAAATGGCTTTAAAGTGCCATACCTACGTCATGACTTTGGTAAACAAGAATAGGAAAGTGTAGGCCGAATAATAACTTTTGGCTGGCAAAAAGAGAAGTACCTTCCCATGAAACTTGCACAAAAACTTCTGGAGCAAGCTGTGTTTGGCTTTGTGGAGAGTGATCTTGTGGACAACTTCTTCAAGTATGTCTCAGAGTCTGAACGAGTGCTCTTTGAATCTTGTCGTTCAGATTTTGAAAGTGTTGACCAAGAAGAATTGTTGGAAGTCATGGACATTCACAACTGACGGAGGCTTCCGACAAAAGATAACTTTGAGCAAACCTTGAGGGAGCTTGCTCACCAAAAACTGAGATCAATTACTTACCCCAGTACCCAGAATGCATAGGAAACCAATAGTCAAGTATGTAAGTATGTAAGTACATACCTTAGAGAGTCAGATGCCCAGCACCACTGCTCTTTCCTCTACCCTGATTTTTGACATGAAATGAATACATTCTTAGAAAGCAATGTGTGGGTAATGGACATTGTTTGAGTTCCAAACAGAAACTAGTCTGCCATCAGGTTAATGTTTACGCTTTTAGGTTTTCCAGATTTTTGGGTAATAAAGGAAGTGTTACAGCTATTTTGTTGAACCTTACTGAATGTCACAGCTTTAACACGCAAATGAAATAATGTGCACATTTTTTCTGCTGCTTTTTACTTTGTTTTGTTGAACCACAGTCTAAATCAGTCCCAGGGTTATTTGGGATATGAGAGAAAAATAGAGTAACCTGTGTTATATTTGAACATTTGTGTTTGCTAAAACTTGAAAGCATTAGTTATTCATCTAACCTCCTTAACACACAGAACAACCAGCCCCACTATTCTTTTTGAGAAAACACCACATCAGGCTTACACTGTAATGTGTGGACATTAGCGAGCTGCACAGAAGGATACAAAAATACATGTGATTGTTGCAAATATAAATCAGAATCAGAATCAGAAAAACTTTATTCCCAAGTATATTTACACATACAAGGAATTTTCTTTGGTGCTATGGTGCATGACAGAAAAACACAGTAAGTAATGTGAGGTAATTAAAGTAAATATAAAATGTGCAAACATTTACTTAAAGGCTGCTTACTTATGTTGCTTACTCTTGTTGTCTCATTACCTGTAAGAAGGGACACGCCCACCCAGGCGCCAGGAGATCTGCCAGGACACCTCTGCTAGCTTGTGTTTACTCTTCCTCTTCTTCTTCTTTGTCCGTATCAGTGGGTGTTAAGCCAACAGCCAATAAACCTGTCCCCCTATTCACAGTGTCCTTGCCTTTATCTCTTGACTTATGGTTCTACTCCTGGAATGTACTAATTAACATTTTATCACCCCAGCCTTGCTATCTCTGAGTTTATCCCCACAGGCACGGTCTGTTTATAATAGCCCACCACACATCTAATCTTTAATAAAATATTCCACACTCCCTGAAGGCTTTGTTCTCCTCTGCCCCAGTCTTGGCGCACCTCGACCCAGAACTGCCGTTCATCGTGGAGGTGGATGCTTCCGAGGTTGGTGTGGGGGCCGTGCTCTCGCAGCGCTCTGGAGTTCCACCTAAGCCCCTGTGCCGTCCTCTCAAAGAAGCTCAGTGCGGCGGAGCAAAACTACGATGTTGGGAATCGTGAGCTGCTGGCTGTGGTTAAGGCCCTGTCAGCTTGGAGGCATTGGCTCAAGGGGGCCAAATTCCCTTTTCTTGTTCTGACTGACCACCGTAACCTGGAATACATCCGCTCGGCGAGGAGGCTGAATTCTCGTCAGGCCAGGTGGTCCCAGCTTTTTTACCAGGTTTAACTTCACCTTGTCTTATGTTCCAGGTTCTAAGAATGTCAAGGCTGATCCCGCATCTCGGATCCAGAGGAGAGGTCCGTGGACACCTCCCCCATCCTTCCTAGTGCTCACATCCGGTGGTGTGGGAGGTGGACACGGACATTCGTAACGCGCTTCGGGTGGAGCTGGCACCTCCTCACTGTCCGGAGGGTCGTCTGTACGTCCCGGAGGAGGTGAGGGACCAGCTCCTGTTTTTTGTTCACACATCTCCTTCCTCTGGACATCCGGGTGTGGTTGCGGACCATAGCGACGGTGAAGGGTAAATACTGGTGGCCTACCTTGGCTAGAGATGTCAGGGTTTACATCTCCTCCTGTTCGGTCTGTGCCCAGAGTAAGACTCCCAGACACCTGCCCTCAGGTAAACTCCTTCATTTGCCTATTCCACAGCGGCCATGGTCTCATTTGAGTATTGATTTTCTAACTGATATGCCTGTCTCCCAGGGTTTTACCACCATCCTGGTCGTTGTGGATAGGTTCTCGAAGGCCTGTAGTTTCATCCTCTTGCCCGGCATCCCAACAGCCCTGCAGACCGCGGAAGCCCTTTTTACTCATGTCTTCCGGCACTATGGCGTCCCGGAGGATATTGTGTCTGACCGGGGTCCCCAGTTCACTTCCCGGGTCTGGAAGGCGTTCATGGGGAAGTGATCGCGGTCAGCCACACCTCCGGGTTCCATTCAGAGTCCAATTGCCTGGCTGAACGGGTTAACCAGGAAGTTGGCAGGTTCCTGCGTGCATTTTGCATGGATCAACCAGCGCGGTGGGCTGAGTTCTTGCTGTGGGCCGAATACGCTCAAAACTCCCTCCGGAACGCCTCCACGTAACTTACCCCGTTCCAGTGCGTGCTAGGTTACCAACCCCCCATGGGTGCCTGGAACGCGGAGCTGTCAGACGTGCCGGCAGTGGAGGACTGGTTCTGGAGGGCGGCTGACACCTGGCGTTCGGCCCACGTGTGGATTATTTTAGTTAAGATAAGATATTAGATGTGTGTGTGCTATTAGGAGCAAACTGTGCCAGTAGGGCGTATACTCTGAAATTAGCCAGCTGGGGGTCGTAAATATTAATAAGTACATTCCAGAGGTAGGACTATAAATCAAGAGATTAGAGGCAAGGACATAGCATGTATAGGAAGACAGGTTTATGGCCTTTTTTAGCTGGACCCACAGATGCAGACAACAAGGAGGATGGAAACAAGAGCTAGCCAAGGTCAGATCTACTGGCGCCAGCCTACCTCCTCAACTGTCTTCTTCGTCGGCCTCCGAGGCCATCAGAGGGCCCCACGGATGGAGATGGGGGGTGCAGGACGGGACACGCCCACTAAGGAAGCGCGCTCATCAATTTCGATACAATGACTGAGGGGGGAATAGGCTACATAAAATGTGTCCGATGTGAACGGACTTCAGATCTTCCTAGCTGTATTTTGGGGAACGATCTCCAGATATATCTGTAATAAAAGGCGTTTACTTTGGAAATAGTTGCCCGTGTGGACATTCTCTTATTCAGGACTCGGGGGAAGTAGTTTGAATTCTACACACGCCGTGCCTTTTTCATTTCACCTTACGAGTTTTTTTTGGAATTGAGTTCGTAATAAACCGAACCATTCGTGAAACTTACCTGCAGCTTGGTCCAGATCATTCCCATTATCCAGCCGTCACACATGTGGAGTTAGCATTTTTACCCAGTTCACATGTTAAAACATATGTGATGCAGACCCAGCAAAGTTACTAATCTAGTTCATTGATAATCCGCTTTCAATGTACAGGTTAACTGTTTCAAAGACATCATTTGTTAATTTCAGATCATACTCTGAAATTACTTCGAGGCAGACTTAAACCTTCTCTAAGTCCACAGGGTTTAAACTATCTCTGCTGCCGTGAAGTTGAGGGACTGCATGTAATATGGAAGGACGTCCATTAGGTGATCTTGAGTTGTGGACTTGACGGACTCTGTGGTTGTTCCAAGTCAATATAATCTTGTTAAGTTCTTCCTAGGAGGCAAATTATATTAAGTCAGATAGTGAATAAAAATATTGGGGATTACAACCTCATTCAAGTAATCCTTTTGGTAAGTTTTATTTGTGAGATTTGTCTTCTGGTCATAAAATACGGTGGCCGAGATGTGTCAACGCTTTGCAAAAGCCAAGACAGAACCGCAAATGTCCACACAAATGCAAAATTCACAACACAACAACAGAAATTAGAAACAATGGATGTTGACAATGAAACTATTAAACGTGCCGGCGTATTTGCTAGCTACACACATGAGTTAGAGAAAACTACTTGTTAGTTTAAGTGAGAAGTTAATCTTGGTTTGTTAGTTAACTGTGATATTGCTGAGGGATATACTAAGAAGCGAGGTAACTGGCTTATCGAGGTAACTTTAGGAGTAACGTTGTGACGTCGGGTGAGTAAAGAGAAAAGCTATTCAATTGTGTCAAGACATTTAGGGAGTAGATCTTAATTCACTAACAGTAATAGGTCAATTTCAGAGATGCAGCCCATGTGTAGGCTATTATTTAATTATACTCCTAACCGGAAATCCTATTAGTTTTCATGTA
The DNA here is from genome assembly GCA_016801125.1 of Novumbra hubbsi. Taxonomy (NCBI): domain Eukaryota; kingdom Metazoa; phylum Chordata; class Actinopteri; order Esociformes; family Umbridae; genus Novumbra; species Novumbra hubbsi. The sequence goes on from JACXGK010000250.1 coordinate 5,891, forward strand.
TTTAGATGGACTGTTTTGCATTGCAAATACGGAGCACGATCCATTACTCAACTAACAAACATCTTAAACCGCTTGGATGGTTATGCCAGCAAGGTGATGAAGCACGTGATAAAGGGTTCGGGATCGTTTACTTTCATATTTGAGCACATGCGTACTTCGTGTCTCATTATTTCTATTTAGTAACTCATAATTTTGACCGAATTTTCATCTTTTGGTTTTGTTACTGGCAAAAATGGGCTTCCTATCGGGGCTCAGTGAGTGGACCCAAATGCAGATACAGAGGCAGGGGGACTAGTCAGGGGTTTTAATAAATAACCAGCAGGCAGGGATAATCCTGCCTCAGGGGTTCGGCACATAGGTAGGGGTTCGGCACATAGGCAGGTTCGGTTCAGTTACAGGTGTACAATAGACAGGAGCGGTGGTTGAGTAGGCAGGCAGAGGTTCGGTACACAAGAGATCAATCTAGGGACGGCAAAAACAGAATCGGGAATACAAGGAAGCGGGTCAACTAGACCAACACACAAGACGAACTGGCAACAGGAACAAGGAAACACATAGTAATAAATACACAAGGACTAATAGAAACATGGGAGAGACACCTGGTGGGGGTGGAGACATGAGGTAAGAGAAGTGAATAGAATCAGGGTGTGACACTTCCATAAAAAAGTGAAGTGCTGTGAATACTTTCTGGATGCCCTGTAACTATAAGTCAAGTCCTCAGTATTGTGTGAGGCCTAATGGGCAGGGCATTCTAAAATGTAGACAGTACTGTACCTGTCTGGTACATGTCTGGTCTCAAGGAATAAATGTCCCAGGCTATAAGGACCTATTCTTCTCAATGCATTGCCCCGCTTCTTATACTTCACAACATATCCACCTGTTTCACAAAGGCCCCAGAACAACACGCTTGGTACTATTATTGTGACTGCTGGATAATGATCTGGACCAAGCTGCAGGTAAGTTTCACGAATGGTTCGGTTTATTACGAACTCAATGCCATAAAAACCTCATTAGCCAAAAATGGAAAAAAGGCACAGGGTACTCACAGGCACGGACGGAAACAACAAAGGGAAACAAAGTTTCCTAACTCTCATCAGTACAGAGTGTAGTACTGAACACACAACAGCGACAATAACACACACAGAGACAAGACACACAGGGGTTTAAATACCGAGCTGATTGAGTACAGCTGCAGGGAATCAGGGAAGGGTGCCTTCACAGGACATGGGAAACAGGACACGATGGCACTAGAAGGCCGGCGATGTCGAACGCTGCGGAGTCACACGCCCGGAGGTAGGCCCACCACCAGGAGGCGACGTGACAATTATGAAAGATAAATGAAACAGACTTCCTCTAAGCTGGTGTCACAGATGTTTTGTCTCGCTGTGTCAAACAAACAGTGACTCGAAGAGCAGCAATGATGGGTAAAATCAATACTGCAGCATCATTTTGTGACCGGCCGTCGCCTGGATCAACCCATGGAACATAGAGCAGACGCTATCTTTGAGTCCTTTAGATGGTGGCAACGTGCAAGTGGTGGAAATGGTAACTGAGGGCAATAAATTGCTAGGTTTTTCAAATATACCTAGATATTTGTTATTGTTTTCCCTGAAATAGTACTTGGCAGTTCTTTATTGTTTAAGTATTTATTAATTTACACATTTCTATTGCTTGTAAATGCATAATAAAAAAGCAAGGATGTAATAGAAACATCTTCCAGTCTTGAACCACTGGCCCTATATACAACTGCATCCACCATAAAATACATTTTTGTTGAGGCTATTATCGTGGCACATTTCTTAATCAATACGATATAATTTGTAACCATTTGAAGGTAAGAGTAACAACAAAGGTGTCCAGCACAATTAACAGTTTATTAACAACTTGCAAGGAAAGTCTGGTTCCCCATCACCCAGAGTGACAGGGAAGCATCTCTGCAAATTCCAAAGTTACATACATTCTTATACACTCAGGTTATTTGCATATGCATTTGGTATATCCCAGTCCAGGGGTGTGTCAGAACAATGTTCCCTTCCTGACCCCAATCTGTTCTCCCCCTATCCTGTGTTTATCCAGGTGCCCCAATAGCCCCTACTCAGGGTGGAAGTATCACCCCCTCACGGCCAAATTCCTATAGATCCATGAACAAGAACAGTGATAAGGAGAACAGATGGGCACAGTGTGATTACAGGATTTAGCATACAGATAGGTGTCACCAACAAACACAAACCAGATCCTCTGTCCTAGCTTTATGACCCCAACATTCCTTTGCTCTCTTAATGCAACAACAGAGTTGGACATGTAAGCAGTGTATAATCAATTAATACATCCAATTGTTAATATTACCACAACACTATGAACATGTCTAATATTTATTTAAATAGAGCTGGCATTTTTTACGGCATCCTGCTGAAGTGTCAGTAGAGAAGTATTCAACCATTTTGCAGCCCATTTTAATTGGAAGGTAATATACTGCGGGGATCTCATCTGCTCTTGTCCAGAGAAGCATGAGATGAAAGTAAGTCCCTGAACTTAAGGGGAATCCCAAACTGCTCCCTGTTTCGTATTTAAGGAACTTAAGGCACTGGTCAAAAGTGATAGATTTTCTAGTAAATTAGGTGTCGTCTGGAATGCACATCTGTATAAAAAATTTATATTAAATGCGTCTCGGCAGTGCAAGCTGTGAGTTGAGTGCCAATAACCTCTGAGTCAGAGAGTGGGTGAATTAACTAATCCTTAGAAGTACTATTCTGATTCCATGGCAACATAATTCTTTGAAAGTACTGTATTATACAGGAATTTACAGTGCATGTAAACTGATATGGCCTTTAAGTCCGTACACATGGAGTTCAATGGAGCAGGCAATAGTGTTTTACAAAGTAGTTCAAGTGGAGTTTAATGATAAACAATCACTGTAAACAATATGATTTATTAATAGAGGGGCTACAAATATTTGAGGAATATGTAAGGCATTGAAATCAGTCACCTACCCAGAAAAACAACACTAAAATACACACATTTATTCAATAAAAAAAGTATTATAAAATTGAGTGCTTCAAATGCTTTTGTTAATACCCAAATTTGCTACACCATAATTCACACACTTAATGACACCTGCAAAGGGACACCATAAAATGAAGCTGAGCTGGTCTAATAAAAATGTCCTTGGGAATAACAAACCAATTGACTATGGCTCAAACACATCAGGGACTCAGTCTGCGTAAATAACAGACCAAAGTTATTGCAACTGTGACTAGTTTCCTGCCATCCAAAACACCTATTCCACTTCTTTCCTGGAGCGAATACTGCCCTTGTATCAATACCCAGATTCAGGGAATCCAATTTAATCGGTGTATACACTCGCTGGAGAAGACGGAAAAGGCAGTGATGTAGGGAAAGAGAACCCTCATTTATTTGAATATATATCATTAAATCATGTAGGTACAGTACCTGCATAGGTGGTGCACTGTACAAAATATTCCCGCAAATTTCTTTATAGAAAAGTTATAAAAACGCTGAATTGAACTAAATAAGTCTGCCAGGTGTGTGTTTTTTTAAAAGCTCTGTAAACAAGTTGCATAGCCTAATTCAAACCCAACTTGATTATTAAAATATTACTATTAAACAGTTTCAAGTCAAAAAAGGAGAATATCAGCCTTCTTCAGATCAGGGTCATTCTGTCTGAATTCGACTACTGTGTTCAGAATATTCTGCTGAAATTATAAAAACTAAAAAGGAGGGGAACAAACTAATATAGAATCTTCATAAGTTATATAAATAAATGTAATATAAGAAGTTGGGATGATGCGTTAAATGCAAATAAAAACAGAATGCAATAATGTGCAAATAATTTAACCCCTATGTTAAATTAAGAATAGTACAAGGACAAAACATCAACTGTTGAAACTGAGAAATGAATTTGATGCCAGCAACGTGTTTGAAAAAAGTGTGTTGCATCACCTCTTCTTTTAACAATACTCTTTAAGCGTTTGGGAACTGAGGATAACAATTGCTGTAGTTTTAAAAGTGAAATGTATTCTCATTCTTGCTTGATACAGGATTTCAGCTGCTCAACAGTTTGGGTTCCCTTTTGTCATATTTTTTGTTTCAAAATGCACCAATTCTTTTCAATAGGTGACAGGTCTCCCAGACTCTTTTACTACTGAGCAATGCTGTCGTAATATGTGCAGAATGTTTGGCATTGTCTTGCTGAAATAATATAGGCCTTACATGAAAAATCTGGATCAGCTTATGTAGCTCCAAAACCTGTATATATTGTTCAGCATTACTGTTTCCTTCACAGATGCAAGTCCAATTCCACATGCACTAATTCACCCCCATACCATCATGGATGCTGGCTTTTTAACTGTGCACTGATAAGAAGCCACATTGTCCCTCTCCTCTTTGGTCTGTAGGATGCAGTGTCTGTGTTAATTGTGTTTATGGTTTGCGAAAGTGTTCCTGAGGCCATCCAGATGTTTCATTTTAATGAGTCTATAGAGTCGGGTCTGAGGGCCCGAAGATCACAGTGCCACATTACGGGCATGAAAAGTAATTAAATTAAGCACAATGTAAGATATTACTGACTGACAACTGTACGAAGGATACTAGATAGGAAATGTGATGCCCGATTACTATTGGGTATCACACACTCTGTCCATACCACCTGCTAGGAGCTGTATGTATGACTGTCATAAGACTCTCTGAATAGACACTGCATTTGCAGTCTTTCACAGATTGGTGATCCTCTCCCCATATTCACTTCTGACAGACCCATCCTCACTGGAATTATCTTTTCATACCAAATAATGTAACTGATCTTTCACTAATTGTGCTAATAAGTTGTGTGATATTTCACCAGGTTTAGTTTTTTAGCATTACACAACTTTTCCAGTCTTTTGTTGCCTATGTGGGATGGGTTGTACATTAGGATGTCAGTATTACAGTACAAATGCAAACACAAGATACATTTCATTAGACAGGGACAACAAGTCGGTAGGTTTTGCGATCTAGGTATGAAGATATGTTATGGACTTCATATGGTTCTATGACAGTCATAGTGAGGACATAGTGAGCCTCAATAACATAGTAAGGCAACATCACTTTGGGTACAAATAGGGTATATTATTTTGATTGGGTTATTTTTTTTAAAGACTTAAAATTAGGTAATTCAATTCCCTGTTTCTCACGTCTGTTTAATTATGCATTGTATTTGCTGTATTACATTTGGACTCCATATTGGACTCCACTCTATCCATATATAGCTATAGCTATCAATTACTCTGGCAAGGAAGTTGGGGAGGTTTTTCTCATTATGTGTTATGTTTCTGCCACTAAAGTTAAAATAAATGTGTACTGTATCAATAATACTTGACCAAATGTTAGTAAGACAATATACATTTCATTTTAGTCTCAGAAATTGAGAGAGGTCTGGAGTCAAAATACAAGCAAGTGCCTCAACTTCGTTATATGGGCTTGGTGTCCAAAAACAGTCTTTGTGGGAAAGACAGGGTTGAGACAGCAGCAAGTATGGCCAACTCTACTTTTAATGAAGGTGTCTCTGACATGCTAACTGTTATGGAGAGGTTGTGGCTTCAAAGCACAGTTGTTACTATAGATGCAATTTTGGAAACTGATATGTTCAGAATCTCAGTTACCGCCAGTGTAATTCATATGCGCAGGAATCTATGCAAACTTAATTTTTACATTTGTATTCCTATCTATATTCTGAAGGTATTTACAGAGGGGTTTGTTCACATATAATTTATAGCCTGATATATGTATAGTTTTATGCCTAAAACATGGCGAAAATAGTTTTTTTTGTGGCTGTTGTCAGTAAGGCAACATCACTTCACCAGAGTGAAGTGTTTTGTTAGGTAGGCTGATTGATAGGAACGAGGTGAGGTAAAAATTGGGTTTGCCTAAAATGGATTTATAGATACGATGGTACCAGTGAGCAGAGGCGCAAAAATGGGGTATGCAGCATATGCAGTGAATAGGGGCGCCGCACGTGGGGGGCGCCATTGTGCCTAAATAATTGTTTGAAAATCTTTAATAAAACGTTATAAACAAATGAGAAGCATATTTGTTAAACAATTATGGATAGAAACATTTTTATTTCACTTTTTTAGCATTTTAAATGATGGGGAGGGGGTGGGGGGGATTTGGGAGCGCCAACATTGATCTTGCATACCCCTCAGCAAATGTGCAGTTGCGCCCCTGTCAGTGAGTTTGTCACTGTGTGTGCAGTGAGGGCATGTTTAATGTAAAGATCACACTGGGTTATACTGGGTTTCGTGACAAAATGCATATTGTTGTGGTTAAGTACATACAACACATTTATTGAGGTGAATACTGTAAATTACAGCTAGTTATAGCTTGTTCTAATGTAATATAGCAAGTGCGGATTAATCACTCACTTACTTGAATTCATATTAACTAATTGCTTAAATTATATGGTCAGAATTATAGGGCCTGTAATAAAATTACATGAGCACCAGTTTGCATTCAGAACAACTTTCCACTTGCGTGTACTTTCACTTTTAGTTAATCAATTAAAAAATATATATATTTTCTAATATTGAAAATGTTTCGAAAGTAAAAACGTTGGGAAAAGCTTTTACTATACTTGTGGAGCCTTGTTGCATACAGACGCTTGGTCTCTTTAGGTCTCTAATGGTAGACTACATTCGGGGGTAACAACAACGCATTGGAGGTAATGGATAAAGCTTGATTGCGCCTATATAGCACTACGCTACAGTCTCCCTGGGAGACGTACACGTAAACAATAGATAACTGAGCCCTAGCGGAGAGGCTATATTAGTCTAGCACTGCTCAAAGATTGTTGCACGTCCGCTCTCCCGGTTCCAATATCGATAGTGTTGCAACGCAATGGACAAAAGAGCCAAAAATAAACGCGTAACTTCCGCAGGCTACCCGCTGACAGACCGAAGTAACATTACTTTGATTTCACAGTCATCAGTCACATTGCGCAAACAACCGCTGGACAGGACTCTAAACACTGGCGGGGGAAAGACCCAGAATCTTGACTCGCGCGATCCAGTTAAAAAAGACCAGGTTTGGCGCGAGTTCGTGCGGGCAGAGAGGAATGGGGTAAACGAATGGTAATGTATGCTATACTTTTGAGGGCTGTGGGAATTCTGACTATTCCGAATGTAATTAAGTTCAAACAATGAATTTAAATTGACTACACCCCACAGGAAGGGATGTTCTGAAGGATTTATTTGACAAGATAATATTTCCAAATATTAATGTTTACAATAAGGACGTTTTACAAAAATCTAGGAGCCCTTCACCCATTGAAACGAATGACTATGGCAAACCATTTTAACATTAGTATTTCCTAAAACGTATTAGTCGTATTTTAAAATCGTATTCATTCTTTAGTAACCAATTGTTACTATGAACGTTTTCAGTTTAACCAGTAAAATATAAAAACTTGATTATATAATACTTAATTAACAATGTAGTAATTCTAAATTCATAGCAATTCCGGTTTCCCACATTTGTATTAATATACATTTTAGTTTATTACTAGTCATCATTAATTACCAGTAAAACTTCTTACTTTCTAGTAGGAATCACAGGTTGCTTGTTTCAAATGGACTGCTAGTCATCTCTTCTTAGATTTCCTCAACTCGAACGAATATGGAGGGCTCTAGTCTAACGAATATTAGCCAACATCTATTGCCTTTCCCATTTTATGCAAGGTAGCCACACTCAGAGTAATGGTGAATGTGCAAACTTTATTAAGTGTACAATACATAAAATTCACATAATACGTTATGTTACATTGGGTATAGTACAATGCACTACTGAAACAGACAGTATGATCCAAATTAACAAAAACATCATGTTACGAATGCTACTAAAAATGCATCATATCACAAATCAAATTGAATGTATGATAATGTGTACCAGAAATCATTGTCTTACATCAGGCAGCACAACAATTCAACCTGGACTGTTCTGTTTTACATTACACTTGAAGAATAAAATTAACAGTTATGTTGATATGTTTTTTTGCCACCTTGACAACCGTTGTCCAAGGCCTAGGTCTACAGTAATTATATTATTTTGATCCACAGGCAGAAAAATTGGAGTTTTCTCAAGAGCTATGATCAGCTGGTAAATATATTTTTTCCTTAAATATAGTGCACTGTTTTCATGTAATATCTCTTATTAAAGTTTGGCTCGGTAAAATGATGTCGCCACGATCATCACCAGAGATTTGGCAGTGAGTGCTGTTACAGTGTGGTAGACGTGGTATCAAAACTGCAAAAAGGTTTAGGAAAGGCCGACCAATATGGTGCCCTAGGCAAGATTTTATTTGGTGCTCCCTTGCAACGCAGCCAATTTCACCACCAGTCATTGTGTTCATACACTCACACAAACTGCATACTTTTGCATTTTGGAATTTAGAAACAAAAAACACCATAACTATTAAAGAGGTTACATAAAATGAATTATAAATACAATAAATAAGGCATTTTATGAAAAGATATTAAAGAAAATAGTGCAGACTTAATTATCGCCTATACTTTTTTTTATTATTGAACCAAAAACTATATTACACAAAAATATTTTTCACCATCTTTTTTTGTTTTTGTAATCTACAACCTTACTCGCCTGTGATTCCTGCCAGTTAATCTGTTACGGTCGTAGTGTGTGTTAGAACTAAGCGCATACATTTTAGTCGAAAGGAGAATTTAATTGAAATAAAACAAACAAAACTTGACGGCGACCGCAAACAGAAGCATCTCTACACAAACAATAAACCACCCCGGGTGTGGAACATAACTAAGCTGAAGTAGGCTTCCCAATCAGAGACAACTGACAACAGCTGTCTCCGATTGGGGAGCCCTGAACAACAGCATAGAGGCACCTAGAGGCACCTCTACACAACACGTCCTGGCTGTGAGCCCGAGGCACAAAAGATGGCCAGGGGCCCCCAGCCAGGACGTGACAGAGCCCCCCTCTCAAGGCATGGGCAAGACCCAGAAAACAATGGGCGGGCAGCGGCACAGCCGGGGGAGTCAAAGGAGGTGTACCGGGACGAAGGCATGTCGTGGGGCATGTGCCGGGACGAAGGCGCGTTGTGGGGCAGGTGCCGGGACGAAGGCACGTCGTGGGGCAGGTGTGGTGAGTGTAGGAACCATTTGCAGACATTTTCGAAGTGTATTGATCATCCCTGTGTTTATTTGACAAACAAACAAAACAACACAAACTTAACACGATAAATCAAAGGTGCTGAAACAAGCAGCCAAAATAAAACAAAACAAATACCCACCGTGACGGGACTTCATTAAACAAGAGTATCCACAATGAGCAACACCCGGTGACAGAAACAAAGGACATATAAACACACACGCAAATTACAGAGTGCAAACAGGAGCGCGTAATGTTCGAAGTGACCAAAGTGTGCTTCAAAATAAAAGTGCTCCCCAAAATACTACCGGCACGTTACAAAATCACCCATGATATCATCATAGGAGCTGTTCTGAGACCACATGGTTTATGCTAATGATCAAAAGTTCAGTTAGACTTTCTTGCCCCATAGTTGACCTTTTAATGAGTTTCAGCTTAGAGAAGCTCCTTTCAGCAGCAGCCACTGTAACTGGATGAGTGGCAGAGATTCTCAGGGCTACTCACATATTGGGGTACATTTCTGATTATGTTTTTTATGGCAAATCCAGAAAGTTTTTCATTTCCACAGCAAGTTCCCTCACATCAATATTTGGCTGTTTGTCACACCTTGTCCAGTCTTGTTTAAGGAATGTGAATGCGTTTTTGATTTGAAACTGTCCTCTGAGAACCAACTCTGTTCTTACCTTATCAGTTAGAACAGGTGGCCAGTGAGTAGGGTCTATTGGCCCTACTGACTGGCCACCTTTTTGCTTGATGCCTTGCTAGACTGTGTTGAGGTTGAGGGGTCTTGAGTGCTTGATGCCGGGTTGGGCTGAGCTGAGGTGGAGGGGTCTGCAGATGGCCCTAAATTACATCTTGCATTATGGCACAAAACACTATTATAAAAGTATTAAATAAGCAACTTCTTTCACATCATGCATGTTGTTTTCTAATAAACATATAAGACTAATCAATAATGAAAAAACAAGTCACTGCATTTAATTTACTATTACAAGCAGTGATTGAACTTGCTAGACTTACAGGATGTCATAAAAATGTATGCCTATGCCTGGTTTCTGAGACATATAGTGACTAGTTCGTGCAAAACACTTTAAAAGGAGAAGTGTATTTCTCAAAATAATGTTGTAGATTATTCCCCAAACACCAGAAAAGACTTTCCAACTTTCCCTAAATAATTTAAGGTTGGACTAACTGACAAAGAATATTTTTGTGTATGCATGTAATTCTCTATATCATCTCAAGTACTAAAGTATGCTAACTAGCAACAATCGCCTTCTCCACTGGTAACTACTATGAATTAGAATAGATAAATTATTCACTAATCACATTACCTTTGTTTTTCTTCCTTATTTCCTCTTTATATATTTTTTTGTGACCTTGGGCAACAGAGGGCTTAGGTTGTTTTGACATTAAGACATAGAGTTCTTGAGTTATTTTGCAAACACGTTCACTACTGTCACTCTCTTGTTTAATTGTTTTGATTATTTGCCCATCCCCCACAATCTAGTAAGTCTAACTGGTTGAGGGAGGAGGCGATACGTTGCGGCTGGCACAGCTGTTTGTAAGCCTATTTATTTAATAGGCTTGTAACTTATGCTGTTATCGTGGCCTTTTTATTTTTCAAAATATGAGTATTAAAAAAGTATTAGTAAAAACAATATAATAATACTTGTTTAGCGCCCCCATTGACGAACAGCGCCCCTAGCATTTGCCTATTCCTCCTATACCGTGGGCCGGCCCTGGGTTTAGGGATATGGAAATCCAAACTAACTCTCTTGGCCATATGCTATGACACTAGTTTCTAGTTTCTGCTTTGTAAGGAGTTTTGACCTAAACCGACTCCCCAGCCCTTAAAGTAGCTTAATAATCGAATTTGACACAGAAACCAATGAGTTGTGCCACAACTAGAACACATGTGGTTAAAGCTCATTGTCTTTAATACTGTAATTCAAGATTATCCATTTGCTGATTGTTTAGTAAAACAAACATCATTTTGTGGTCTCCTAAATAACTGTATTATTATGCACAACAAAGGATGGTAAGACATTTATTTTTTTAAACAAAAAGGTTAGAACATTGAAAACACACACAACATTTCAAGCCTTCAAAATGAATATCTATTTATTTACTTATAAAAGACTGAGGCAAAAGCTGAAATTGGGCTGTGAGGTAAGATCTGCTTATAACTGTTTTTGTTTTAGCTTGAGTTGAATGTAACTTTACACTTTGTGCCCACACAGGGTAACTACAAGGCAGATAGCCCTTTCCCTACCTATGAGGCAGTGGTCTTTGACCACCTACCCAACACCACCAACCAGATTTGTGGGAGTCGTGTATGCACGCCTCTTGGAAAGGAGCTGATAAGAGTGGATACGCTGCTAGCTGGAAGATATAGGAAGTGCAAGCAGGGTTCAAATATGCAGCCATGCTAGCATCAGCAGGGTATAAGACAGCCCACTGTCCAAATTGTTTTGGTTAAAAGAAAGATAAAAAACGAGTTCCATTTCATGCAGCCAATGATGGACCTATTCATATTCTTACTTTACAGTAGAACACCAATTGTGAAGAGCTGAAGTCTACAGCATGAACTATTGATACATTTTTCAATAAATAATCATATATAATTAACTATAGAGATTATTGTCTACCGAAACTACCTGTAGCCTACTAAAATGTTTCCATTCTATTGCCAAAAGCTTTTTTTGCAGTATTTTTAAATATGCATGAAGAAAATGTGCAAATGTTCCAACCAGTAGTGTGTTTCACCACAGATTTCTTGTGAATAAAAAGCCGTCTGTGATAACAAAGTGAATGGAAAACTTTTACACAATACTTTTAATGTAGGCCACCATGGTTTGGGAGTTTTTTTCCCTCAATTTGTTACATTTTTGCCTGTTTACCTTTGAGGAGAACGCATTCACTGGCCAACTACCACGATTGAAATTGCAGGTTCCCGACCTACCACATATGCCCCGGCAAATGCGAGGCCCATGGATACTGTCTGTGTGTCACGACTACAATGTCTACTCCTGGCCTTAATGACACAGCTTTTCTGCAAAGCAATGACTTTACCAGTGCAACGTATTCAACAAGTATGATTGGTCTTGACTTTACCAATAGTTCACAAAAACATTTTGCACCCTTAATTTCAGTTACATATATGATAAGGGTGTTACAGATGTCTCCTATTATGAAGAAAACCTATTAACTATGGCAATACTGCCATATTCATCTAATTTTAGGTGTGTTCAGTAAGTTGAAAATTGGAGTAAGTGAAATTAGCAAAAGGTGCTTCTGCGACATCGGACAGTCAAACATTATTGTGGCTCAGATGGCGAAGGGTCATTATTTATTAGTCATAAACAAATATCACATTAAAATATGCATTCCAGCTCACTTTAATGCGATTTACTACTTTTTGGCTCAATGTTAGAATGTTGTCAAGGACGGCCACATCTGTGGTTATTTTAATTTAAAGAGGGCCTCTTTATCTGATGTGAAATGGCAGTGTGTTTGGACACATCCACATGAAAATTTAATTTATTATTAAAGTGTGACAACCCCTTACTCTTCTATGTAAATACATATATAATTAACAAAAATCAACGTGTACTGCGTTTGTTTAATGTAATTTATATTGAAAAGTAATGTAGCGTCAATGGATTGGAAATTAAACTAGTGCTTGTTTGCAAAGTGAAATATTATTGAGAGAACATATATTGTGTGTAAGTTAAGTGTAGTTGTCCAAGTAATGCATAGCTTCATCATGCAACTTAAGTTGTTTTCCGTTTTTCTTTTTTACTACGGATGGTACATTGGTCCAAAAACTACAAGGCTAGGATGATGTGTGCGGAAGTAAAATTCAGAGGGAGAAGCTGGGCCGCCAGTTAACAAGCCGGATGCTTGGGCTCATAGTCATTATGTTGGTAGTGTTATCGGCCTATGGGTTCAGAATATAAAGGTCGACTGCCAGATCTCGATCTAGTTGTGAAGTTATGGATTCCGACCAGCTACTACATGTCGCTAACTTTAGCACGCTGCTTGTGTGCATGGTGCTGAAGTTTCCGCAAATATTTGTTCTGATTCACGCGAAAACGACAACAGGAATCAGCATCAACAGTCTTCTGCTGGAGCTCACGGGGTACACTTTAATTTGAACGCCGGAAATATGGGACTCCTAATATCGGCATATTATCCTGTAAAGCTTTAAGAATGTGAAATTGTGTTGTTTTAAATTTAGGTATACATTTGTGGTGTCTTCCTTCTAAACGAATCTAGTAAAGCCATTCAATTCAAAACGTCATGCAGTCAGTGGTTGACCGAGTAAAATGAAAGTAAATACACCATTCAGTCATGAGTTTCAGTCTGATACATTTATCAGATTTTGTTCAGCATCAAAGTAGGGAAGGCCTGGGAAATTTAAACTCATCAACCCAAATTGCATCTGGCTATAGTTCTGTGACCAAAAAAATCATGTGTTTTCTTGTTCTAATGGTCACAGAGAGTCTAAATCGTTGAGAAATTGAAAACACAATTTTAAAGAATATCATCCTACATAGTTTACATACTGACCAGCATTGGCCTACACTGGCCCTCAGGTTTGAGAGGAGTATGTATGTTGAAGTATGCAGATACAGGCGTGTTTTATTAACACATGGTAACCTAAAGTGGGGAGAACAAGTATTTGATACACTGCCAATTTTGCAGGTTTTCCTACTTACAAAGCATGTAGAGGTCTGTCATTTTTATCATAGATACACTTCAACTGTGAGAGACAGAATCTAAAAAAAAAATGCAGAAAAACACATTATATGATTTTTAAGTAATTCATTAGCATTTTATTGTATGACATAAGTATTTGATACATCAGAAAAGCAGAACTTAATATTTGGTACAGAAACCTTTGTTTGCAATTGCAGAGATCATACGTTTCCTGTAGTTCTTGACCAGGTTTGCACACACTGCAGCAGGGATTTTGGCCCACTCCTCCATACAGACCTTCTCTAGATTCTTCAGGTTTCGGGGCTGTCGCTGGGCAATACAGACTTTCTGCTCCCTCCAAATATTTTCTATTGGGTTCAGGTCTGGAGACTGGCTAGGCCACTCCAGGACCTTGAGATGCTTCTTACGGAGCCACTCCTTAGTTGCCCTGGCTGTGTGTTTCGGGTCGTTGTCATGCTGGAAGACCCAGCCACGACCCATCTTCAATGCTCTTACTGAGGGAAGGAGGTAGTTGGCCAAGATCTTGCGATACATGGCCCCATCCATCCTCCCCTCATTGCGGTGCAGTCGTCCTGTCCCCTTTGCAGGAAAGCATCCCCCCCAAAAAATTCCCACCTCCATGCTTCACGGTTGGGATGGTGTTCTTGGGGTTGTACTCATCCTTTTTCTTCCTCCAAATGCAGCGAGTGGGGTTTAGACCAAAAAGCTCTATTTTTGTCTTATCAGACCACATGACCTTCTCCCATTCCTCCTCTGTATCATCCAGATGGTCATTGGCAAACTTCAGACGGGCCTGGACATGCGCTGGCTTGAGCAGGGGGACCTTGCGTGCGCTGCAGGATTTTAATCCATGACGGCATTGTGTGTTACTAATGGTTTTCTTTGAGGCTGTGGTCCCAGCTCTCATCAGGTCATTGACCAGGTTCTGCCGTGTAGTTCTGGGCTGATCCCTCACCTTCCTCATGATCATTGATGCCCCAAGGGGTGAGATCTTGCATGGAGCCCCAGACCAAGGGTGATTGACCGTCATCTTGAACTTCTTCCATTTTCTAATAATTGTGCCAGCAGTTGTTGCCTTCTCACCCAGCCTTGTGCAGGTCTACATTTTATCCCTGATGTCCTTACACAGCTCTCTGGTCTTGGCCAGAGTTTCATCTCTCACAGTTGAAGTGGACCTATGATAAAAATGACAGACCTCTACATGCATTGTAAGTAGGAAAACCTGCAAAATCGGCATTGTATCAAATACTTGTTCTCCCCAGTGTATAAAATAACCACAATAATGTCCCAGAGAACAGGGATTTATTTTTTGATATATGTGATCATATTGGCTATTATTAGTCCCATCAACCTATTTTCAAGGTGATCACCATATGCATTGGGATGGAACTTGACCGAGCATGGCCTAAATAAAATTGAATACATCTTTAAGAGTTTAAAATGTGTGTTACAGTGGGGACAACCCAAGATGATCAAACATACTCACTTACTCATGTATTTATAGCGGCTTTCATACGTATTCACCTCACTTTTCACATTTAGTTTTA
Organism: Novumbra hubbsi; assembly: GCA_016801125.1. Taxonomy (NCBI): domain Eukaryota; kingdom Metazoa; phylum Chordata; class Actinopteri; order Esociformes; family Umbridae; genus Novumbra; species Novumbra hubbsi. The sequence goes on from JACXGK010000250.1 coordinate 21,328, forward strand.
CAACGTTTTATCAAAAACAGGTTTAATTAGCCACTGATTAAAATAAAGTCGATAATGTGAAAGTGAGAAAATCTACAAATAGTTCCAAATTAATTACAAATATAAAACAGGATATAAGAAAATTACCAAGGCATTGAATATCCCCAATATCACAATAAAGTCCATTATTAAGAAATGGAGAGAATATGGCACAACTGTTTAGAACAGACTGTCCTAAAGAAAGAAGTATCCAGGCGAGAAGAGTAATAAGCTAAGGAAGACACCAAAAGGCCTATGGCAACTTTAAAGGAGCATCCCGAGATGATCTAGGAGACATGGACCACTATAGCAACAGTTGCCAAGATCCTTCACAAAATTAGCCTTTACTGGAGAAGAAAAAACTAAATAAATCAAATCTCAGCAAGAGTTTGCCAGAAGGTATATTGGACACTGAGACCAAGATGAGAAAATAGAGCTTTTTGACCTGAATGCGGTGCTAAGTTTGGTGCAAACCTAAAACCACATCATCCTGAGAACACCAACCCCACCATGTTGGTGGCAGCATCATACAATGGCAATGCTTTTCTAGCAAGACCATGACCCCAAATATATTGATTGTTGGCAAACAATTGTTGGCATTGTGAAATACATTTTAATTAAGGTTAATACTTTTGAGACCCCATGTGGGTAAATATTATAGAAAAGACTGTCAGATTTTTTTTTTAATGTAGGCCAGTTTTGATAGCCTTGTCCACAAACATGTTAGCTGTGTAGACTAACGGCTGTGGGTTGAGGGATGTTCCTGTGAGGATTTGGATATGTTACAGGACTAGGTGCACATCCTAATTAACATTCTTAATGATGATGAATGCATCAATGTGCGTAACTTTGGAACTATCAAAGTCACAGGTTCAAAGCCTTTTGATTACTTACACAATTTATGTAGAAGATAGTGGTTAATGTTGAGGGTATCAGCAATGGTTCACTAGCTATTACTAGGCTTTTTTTCTATATTTGATTGAAATGCACCAACCAGATACTGAAGTAATGGCATAAAAAATGTTCAGTAATATATTTTAATAAATCACAAGATTAGAGAGCATAATTTTTCGATTTGGCTGTGTACTGCTATACGAGCAGCTATAACCGGCAACTTAGAAACAAGTAGCTATATATTTGGATGTCTTTAACTTTAAAGACATTGTACGTTTTCTGTGTATTATGTATTATTTTCTGTATTTCAGGTTCATTGTGTTTGTCACCTACCAGATGTACTATGACTACCCACCCCCAACCTACCTGGAGTACCCAATACTAATTGCTCAAGGTGAACCATCGTTCTGATGTTATGTGAGAAAACATTTCTCAGCAGCTTTTAGATTAATCCATCATCGCAGTGTGGATGAAGCCTGAGCTAGAGTGTGAAGTTATCTGAAGTTGGTTAACACCCTGGCTAAACTGGTGTTTGCCAGACGCAGTTTGACAACATGCAGGGTGCTAATGTGAATTGAGCAATTAAAATTGTGACGTAATACCTGTAGTATACATTCTCTTATAAACCGGGTGGATTCCTTAATACTGATTGGCTGACAGCCATGACCTTATACCACTGGTATGACATTGTAACTTTTTGTCAGATTTATTTGGATTGGAACCATCCTGTTTATAATCTCAGTTAAAGCATGTTTACAATTAATCCTGTTGTGACTTATTGTATGTTCTGCACCCAGATGTCATTCTGCTGCTTTTGATCCTACATTACAATGATAGTCTGAAGCAGAGCCTGATCTATGCAATTTTGTATCCTTCCCTGCTAATGAAACAAACACACACAAACCTGATATCACAACACTTACGTTTTGGACCATAGGCAAAATACCCTTGACATGTCTTGATTAGGTTTTTGGGGGGCTGGCAACTACTCACTGTGGAGAAGTGGATCATTGACTTGGCCATGGTAAGTAAAAGACAGAAGAGAGATGTGACACAGAGCTGGAATAAGAGTAGAACAGCTTGCAAAGGACAATTGTTTGAATGACATTGGTTAAAATTCAAATATAGTCTATTAGTGAGAGCAATTATTTAGAATGATTGAAAAGCAACCACAAAATAAAATTGAAAGGTCTTCAGACATTATCATGCAAGTTTCTCTAATCAAATGGTTACCTTTCTCTAAGAGCCTCTGTACATTCATCAGTGCTGGCAGTAAATTTGCCCAGCTCCAATGCCTGTGGCAGTCCAAGGACTCAGGCCAGGTTAGCGCCCTCTCCTGGGCTATGGCCACCTACACATGTTTTGGTGAGTAAAAAACTGCAATCCACACAACACACTTCCCAAACCTTTATAGACCCCAGCCCCACAAAGCTCTGTAGGGATATAAAGAAGAGCAACACAGTAAAAATTTCAGATAGCAAATATGCCTTCCTCAGTTTTGTATTTTTTTAAGATTTTATTTCATCATGAAAAGTGTGGAGTATTGTTGTGAAATGCATGCAATTCTTGAAGCACTGACATGAAACGTGAAAAAGCTCCAGGGGTGTAGATGTTTTGTAGGGACTGTATAATGTGATTAACGTTAAATGTCTGTTTCAGCAAGGATTTATACCACCACAGTGACAACTGGAGATATGCAGGGTAAGTTTGATTTGTCAATGCGTTTACCAAGCATTGGTTGAAGTTACATTACATTGAACTACATTGTGGAATGAAAATGTAATTATACTGCTAATAATTAAAGGGTGATTTCAATTGTGTTTTCACACGTAAGACTTTAAAGTGAAGTGATGTGTATTGGAATAGACGAGTGGTACTCCATGCATGTTAATTTTACCAGTAAGACTGCAATCTAATGAATCTCTAATTGTAATAGTGCCCCTGGTTGGAAACCACTGGATTAGAGCATATGCATTTGTGAATAAGCATTTTGTTCATAAGCAAACTCCTAGTGTCATCATCAGAGATTAGGGTCGCTGAAGCACCTTGGTCAATGGTATTTAAAAAATATTTTTCAACTTGTTGATTTGGGAATTCAAACTAGCAACCTTCTGGTTTACCTGTTTAACGTTGAAAGAGCTAGACTCTTCAAACTCAACTCTGGACCTCGAAGCCAGATCCACTCCATTGGTTCCTTTTAACCCTCTAATAAGGGACTTAAGTGGGTGCAATGAATGGTGAGGTATAACAGAAAACCAGCAGGCTCCGTATCTTGTAGGGTAAGAGTTGAGTACCCCTGCGCTGGACTACCTGCCCAACTATGTTATCAATGTCATTACATGTGAGCATGTTTAGTTCTAAAAATCGGTCTCCCCCTTTCCTCAGTTCTTGTGCGATTTATTATCATGACGGTGCTGAATTCATGGGTGCTGTCTACAGTGTTGTACTACAAGAAAAGCACTGGAGATGTCCAGAAGAAGCAGGAATAAATCTTCAGCCCCAACCAAACATGACAGTTGCTACCTCAGGAGAATTAACCACCACACTCTCCGAATTTAGGTCAAGTGGACTGTGTGGAACCAGTTCTGGTCCCAACCCTTTTGGTAAATCTAACCACTTTCTATAGGGGTCTTTAAAAATGTTTTGTAGCTTTCTTTTTTTAACCCGAAAGATTCAAACACTTCAAAAACATTCCATTTAACGTTGTGTTCAACAGTAGTTCAAGTTAATGCGTGCATTTCAAAGGATAAAATAAAACGTAACCTTTTTCCTTGTCTAAAAATGTGAATCAACAACCCAAATATTGTGGTCCCCACTGTAATTAGCCTACATTGTAAAGGTATATATTTACATTTCATAAAAAATAAATGTTAATAAAATGTTGACTGGTAAATGCTGATCTCACTCAGGACTGTGGTGCATTTCACTTATTTAAAATATATATTATTTTGTATTGAAGACAACATATGACCTAAACCAAAAGGCACAAACATTTCTTTATTGTTGAACAAGTTATCATGAGGTTTACTGTAGCAATATCAAACATGCATTCTGGATCAAGTGCCTTTAAATACAAAGTGGACAAGGCAGTATAAATAATACATTGTGTACGATACGTAGTCATGTAAAATATATACCATGTATATTTTTATATATATATAAAACGTGCTTTTCAGAAGCTTCTTGGGAAAAGGAGAACAGTAAAATCACACCATAACTGTCCACTTGTAATATGAGCCAGATACACACCACGTGCCAAGAGGAATTCTTTACAAAAATATCAGAAAAAAGCATTCAAAAGCTTCTATTGAATGTTACTGATCAATACTCTCAGCTTGTGATTACATGTGTGGATACTCCCACCCCCAATACATATATTTTTTAAACAAACAAATAAGTAAACTTTTGATCTTCCCCTCGTGTTCCTAAAAAGAATATATATATATATATATATATATATATATATATATATATATATATACACATACACACACACACACACACACACACACACACACACACACACAGAGAGAGAGAGACAGACACACATACAGAGGAGGATTTACCAAAGAAAAGACAGGCAAGCACATTTTGTGAGGCCATAAAGATAAAATGCAACATCACACAGAATACTGAAGATTGTGGCCCTCATCAAGTATAGTTTGAATAGAAAATAAACCGTACAATTCATTCAATTCTTGTTTCATCTCCGATTCATGCAGACGTACTGTACATTCAAACAATGGAGAAGGTAAGCTATGGTGTTAATGCTGCATGAACCCTTTGCATTCAGCTGGTAAAGTAAACATTTCTCTAATAATTGTCATGCTGTGTTGTAAGCACATTTAGGCAATCCCAGTGCAATAAGGTCAGAGTTAGCATCTGAACTTATTCTCTATCCACCTAGCAGTTTACAGTATTATCCTTCTATGTGGGCGTAGTGTTCTGCACAAAACACTTATGATTGCCAAAAAAAATAACAACGAGGGAGAGTGTAAAAGCCCACAGTACTCAGGTTAGAGTAAAAACCTTGATTTTGTTGCAAGGTATGTACTCCAGCCCTCTCGGCTCATTTGCTCCGTTCAGTGTAATTGAGGATGCTCTGCATTGAGTGAATATACAAAAAGACCAAAGCCAACCCCCCCCTTTCCATAGGCTTGACACCCAACCGTCCTCTCATCAAGAAACCTGGAGAGTAGTTGCTCTTTGTATACAGTCTGCACACATATGACAAGTCAGTGTTGGCACATTGTTCTCAGGAGACTAGTAGTTGTACTGACGGGATGTGACGGATAACTTAACACAGGACCAAAGACAAAAGTGGGATAGATAACGAAGTCTTCTGGAAGAGTGAAGTTGAATTAAATTGGTGCATTGAGGAAATTCCAGGTGTAACATTATTATCAGTCTTTTGATTGCATGTTAAGAGGAAACACCCACCACCTCGAATCAGCACCAAATTCCCAAAGTAAGGTTAACTGGAGAGAGAGAGAAAAGGGGGGAACATTATTAGTTCTTCAATGTTTTTTTTTAACCAACCCACAGCTCACCAACCTTGCTTGTCCAACACGACAGCATGCGTCATTCCACATAGCCTTCAACGTTCTCTCACACAGAGTCACACAGCTTTGCACAATAAATCTTTGAATTACGTTTTATTAAAACGTCAAATGTCTTTGTAAATAAATGTACAAACCAACATTACAAAATGTTCACTTTGACTTAAATACATATAATCAAACACAGGCAAGTCAGAGGCAAGTCAGAGGCAAGTCAGAGGCAAGTCAGAGGCAAGTCAGAGGCAAGTCAGAGGCAAGTCAGAGGCAAGTCAGGATTTGTGCCGATGGTCACTTTTGGAGTTTTCTCTGAGCATCCTGGGGGCTTCTGATCTACGGGCACTAAGGTCAAAGCGGAATGGTCACACAGGGTTTAGGAAGAAGTTGATATAAGGGTTTAAGTTGAAATCATAGCTAGTGCAAAAAACAATAACATTTGTTCCCTGACATTTAACAAGAAAACATGCACCAAAACATTTCCAAAATCCAACCAAAACTCACTGCACGTGTTTTCAAATCCCACCAAACATGCCTTACAGGGGATTTACCAAGTCTTTTACCCTATCTGAACGTCAGAAATCAAAAGCATCATCAACATCATAAACGATATCATCTAAGGCCCAATACCAGTCTTGTAGGCCAAAGTCAAGCAATCTGCAAGAGGAAAGTGGTATTGAGCATTGCTCCAAACCACAGAATCACATGGAAGTATTTGATAGTTGCATTCCATCCAACGGTGCCCTAGCTTCACTGTCTAGGTCTGGCTTGTGGTCTTACCTGCTCTTACTGGGTGGCAACTGTCTGCTGGGCCTCCTCAGGGATTGGCTGGGCTGGGCCTTCATGGAGGCACGTGGTGAGGAGCGTGCAAAGGGCTCGGGAGCCGGGGGCTTTTTGGGGATCTTCTTAACCAGCCTTCCCACCCACTTCTGTTGCTCCTCCTGCGATACGGCCAGCAATAGCAGGTTCTTGGCCGTAGACACGTCATAGTTCACTGCAAAGGTACCACAAGGTTTGTACTGTCTTCAGAGCAAGAAACACCAAACACGCGCTGCACACCTCAACCGTTCTTGATAAGCACTTCACGATGTAGAACATGTGTTTTTATGTAAGCCTTCTCTGCTATAAGTTAATGACACCAGACAAACGGCAAACCATCCCTCAATTACTTATGACTGGGGCCCCCATTGGGTGTGTCCTCAGACCTCTGCAGTTTACCATCATCACATTTGCCAATGGCACCATAGTTATTAACCTAACAACTAGTCAGCCTACGGGGAAGGTATGCAAACTTGCATTGTAGAGCATCAATAACACAAACGTTGTCAAGGGGAAACAACAGCAAATCTGCTCTCTAAGGTGACCAAAGAAAATTGGCATGGCGCTCTGGGTCCCCTTTTAAAACCACCTACATACATTGACTCCGCTCAAATGGGCCCGAATTCCCACATGTCCCCATACAGACAGTAGTACTTGCACATAAACATGCACACTCACCCGTGTACAAACACAAATCACAGAACTACGTTAACCTTCTACGTTATCAATACTGGTAGTGTGTCCTGTCATAATGCATTTTGTTAGAATTTTTATCCAGCAGTATTATTTTACTGTTTTACTTGTGTATCATATGTAACTATTTAAAAACTTACCTCTGCAGGGTGCAATGATCTCCTCTTTCTTGTCCATGTGGTCCTTGTGGCACTTTATGTGGCAGCGCCTGCACTCCAGGGCGGGTGGGGGCTTGAACATGTTCCAGAGGGGCTTGGTGCAGGCCTCACAATTGGTGGGGAAGTGATAAAGCGTAGGGATGAATTCATGACCCTTATGCAGGGTGTAGCCAGACTTTTCCCCACTGGCCAGCTCCACTGGGAACTCAGGCTCCTTTTTACACTCTCCCTCGTTGGCATACAGAATCTTAGAACAAATGGACAAGGTTCAATGTCAACCATAATCATCAAACATCATAAACTAACCACATCACATATATTGGAAAAGTGCAGGAACAATTAGTTATAAGCAATAAAGAACCTGGAATATCCTGGGAATCTCTTTGGAGTCAGCTCGGTACACATCGGTTTGAGTGACAGGCCGTACATGGAATAATTTACTGAAGAAAAACAAAAATGGTGGTTCAATTTAAAGGTTAACAATTTTATTCATATCTGCATTAGCACTAGTAGCAGGTATACATATACTTACTCAATATCCAGCACCATGTATGGGTTGGATAACTCTTTGTCCTGTTCACTGTTATAGAACAGAATCTTCTTACTGCTCACAACCACGTACTACAAACAGACAAGAAATCATACGTTTTAACTAGGAAACCAACAACATCTAAATCATATCTGAACAGTCAACCAAAGTAAAAAGTTCTTCCCATCACCTTTCTCTCCCATCCAAACTTCTTGGTGTTGTTCCTCACAGGCAGCGAGAGCCATCCCTCTAGTCTCATTTCTAAGCAAGAGGAGAAAGAGGGTTCATATTACAACAGCAGTTATGACATACACAATCTGATCATATTCCCAAACTTGGCCTCGTCTATTAGTCAATAGAAATAGTGTAAACACTAGCTGTGTAGTATGTTTATAGCACTCTGCAAACATTCACATACTCGGCCTCAAACAAGGTTAAATGGCCGAGTGTTTTTTCTTCATGATGAACATCAACCTGTACACATATAGACAATTGCCAATAAAAACTATTACATGTCACAAACAACAGAACAGATAGGTGGCACTCCAGGACAAGACAGGACACCTCAAGTTAATTTATGTAAAATCAAGTTTTCCTTGTGTTTACAAAAGGACTCTGAGGTTTAGCAAATATATCTGCTGCTGTCTGTAAAGTAATACAATCTGACAGAAAGAAAAACATCTATGAGCAGTAATCAACAGTGCTATCCTGAATGAATGTATTCCATTATTAAAATACATCCTGTAGATTTAATATGCTACTGAAAAAGATCTCATTTAAAACCATGTCATGAACACTGGTGTGCAAGTTTAGGCAGCACATACAGATAAGTGCACTAATTATTATTTTTTGTCTGACGCAGATGCGGATGAACAGGTATACATTACAGAATTAAATTGATATTTTCATAGTTGCTATGAAGAAATCGCACAGCATTCAATATTAAGGAAAACAAAAAAGCAATGACACACTTAAAATAATATTTTCATGAGAAAGAAAAAGAGCCCTAGTTAGGAGCTGAGAACTGACCTCCAGTTATAAAACCTCTACTGCATATCCCTACAGGTAACATGAATAATTTTTTAATGTTTGGACTCCAGAAAAGTGAATTGATATTTAAATTATTAGATTCAGCAAAGAGTGCAGGTCAAAACCATCTATAGTTATGAGAATACATCAGCTACATTTGTACAGCAATTGTGTTCGTCCATGCACACAATGTACTAAACAGTTGCATTGACACTTTGGTCCTCATGTCATCAGACACTAGCTCCAGGCACCAAATGTAAATGCAATGCCAAATACAGACAAAACGTCGAAAGCAATCGTGTGCATGCAGAAAACTATGCAAGCTAACACCTTCCTGATAACACACATCTGTTAAATGCAAAATACACTTTAACCCCAATAGATTGTTCAATTAAATTCCAAAGTGCTAGAATATATAGGGGGGGGAAAAGACATGCGTCACTGTCCAATACTTTTACAGTTCAATGTACAAGCGGGTCACAAGGCTCTGTGAGATAAGAGGCTCCTTACCTGTGTAGGCGTCGTCCGTGTCAAAGTCTGGTCCACTACTGATGCTAGCTGAGTCCAAAGAGTGGGCGTTGACAGAGCTGAGAAGGTTACGCAGCTGCTCTATGTCACTGTCCTTACTATCCAGGGCCATCTGCAGCTCAATGCGGACCTGACTCTCATCTGCTATTTGCTACCCAGCGGAAAAGAAATACACAAAACAATTCTCTGTATTTTCAGTTGAGATCCGATTGCTCTTGATGTAACTGACCACCTGCATGTTGTTCTGTCTCTGGTTATTAATGGTTAGTGTGTGATCATTAGTACAAGGCTGTGGTTGTTTTGCGGTTGGAACTAACCGCTTGCATGTCCATTATCTCTCTCTGGTACTTGATGATGGTGGAGTTGAGTTTCTCCTTCTCCGACCTCAGTTCCAGCTGAAGCTTCCGGTTCTCCTTCTCCTTCCTGCGCACGTCAGTGTCATTGCCACGTCGACTCCCTGCTGCGCGCACCTCCTTCCTGTTCATGATCTCAGCCAGCTTGTTCACCGCCTAAAAAACAAATATCCATGATTAGCTTCCAAAACAGTCGGCAATAAAGGCCTTTCCTTGTTATGCAACATTGTGAGCTTGGAATACATGTCAGCCTACCTGTGTCTTCAGCGTTCTTTCAGACTGGAGCTGCTTCTCAAATGTGAGTTTCATCTGGCTCATCTGTTGCTCGTCATCTTTGGAGGTCTGCAGCTCTGAACACATTACAAAATAGTAAAATACAAATTATGTATTTATGTAATAATGTATTTGACCAACCATGTACACGCACAGACACATGACCACAAGCAGTTGGAAAAAGCTCACCTTCAAGTGTCTCCTTGAGTTTGTTGTTGAGCTCCTCCTTTTCATTTGCTAGGTTGGCTACATCACTGGTGAGGGTTCGGTTGGCCTCCTCTAGCTGAGTACAAAAGAGCAGACAATGTGAGACCAACCCAATCTGATTATTTTTATCTGCAGCAATCATTTTCAAGGTCCAGCAGGGGTCATCTCAAGAGTCAGAAAACTCAGTTCTCATTGCTTTTAATCCTTGTTCTGGCTATAGTTCCAGCCAAAGCACACCCAATGAAGCTTATCGAGTTTGTGATTTTTATACTTGAAAGCACTAAGTCGTAAGCAGGGACCAGGGAGGATAGACTAACCAAGCCAATGGTTATGTCCTTCTCCCCCAACTCCTGCTTGTGGCGGGCCATCATCTCCTTGAGCTCCAGCTCCTTCATGATCTTCTCCTTCTCCAGGTCTGAGTACTGCTCCTCAGCGATGGAGCGAGCCAACTGTTCAGAGTCTGCCTTAGTCAGCGTGATCTCCAGCTGGGCTGCCAGGGAGTCCCTGGGGGGTCACAAGTTAAACATATAATGTAGCACTGACAATGGAGGTTGTCAATGTTGCGTCATTTGTGTTAATGAATAATAATTCAAAATGTATTTAAAAAAAAAAAAAAGAACTGCAAATGATCAATGGACAGATAAGTTGAGCATGACTGGAGTTCAGTGCAGAACCATGCCACTACTTTGCACTCACCTCTCCTCTTGTAACTCCAGAAGTGACTGCTGCATGTCTTTATAGAGCTTGTTCTTCTCATCACATTCCTCCTTCAGCTCCCGCACTTGGGTCTTGTACAGAGTCTGTGCAAAACCAAACAATTAGCATTTTAAATCACCAACTTACACTTCAAGTGGGCAAAAATGTATATGTAGTGTGCAAGTTCTCAAGTTAGGTATCCTCTCTAAAATGATCAAACTTAAAGCATTATTATTGCAGCAGACTTACTGAAAAATATTGCTCAGCCTCTAATTGGTCCTGAAGTTCCTTCATTTGACCATCAGAGTCCTGCCTTTCTCTGTGGATAAAAGTGCAAAATAAATACTATGAGTTGTTTTCTATCAAACTAAGAATGTTCCTAGGAATTTCCTAACAACTCTCAAGAATTTTCCTAAGTTTTTTAACTGACTTTCGTAGCTCTTGGTTCTGCTTTTCCAGGCTGCGTTTGATTTCCAACAGGTGGTTGGCCTCCTGTTTAAGCTGCTTCTCTGAGGTCCTCAGGGTGTTGAGCTGCTGGTTCTGGGCCTTCAGGTCGTTCTGGGTGAGAATGCGCTTCTGAGCCTCCTGCTCATTCTTCAGGGTCAGGTTCTTAACCTCCTCGGTGAGCCTCTCCTTGTGCCTGCGGAGCTCGTCCAGTTTCTGCAGTGACTGCTTGTAGTCACAGTCCAGCATGCTACTCTGTTTCTCCAGTTCCAGCATTCTGTTCTCCACGCGCAGCTTGGACGCCCGCTCCTCCTGCAGCTTCTGCTCCAGGTCTGGGTGAGGTTAAGTGGAATTATTTATATCGCTGGATTAGACACTGTAGTCCAATACAAAGTTACTTGTCTGAAGACCGGTTACTGTCCTCCGGCATACCTGAAAACTCAGGAAGGGTCTTATTCTTCATGGCCTCTGACTTAGCACCTTCGATGGACTCTATCTTGCTTTTGTCAGCAAGCCGTGCTCTGGTGGCTTTGTGTGATGCTTCTTCCTGCTCCAGCCCCTGTTGCAACACCTTCAGCTTGTAGGTCATATCTATTTCCTTGTTATTCTTTTCCTGAAGGTTTGAAAACGAAGAAGGTTAGACATGTCGTAAAGCAGAGAAAGCAAGAGATATGAAATAGAGTGTAATATTAGTAGTGATATAAAATTCTGTAGTCTCCAGTGATTAGGAATGTGAATACCTTCTCCAGATCAGTGAGTGTCTCCTGTAGTTGTCGCTTCTCCATCTCAGCTTTGGACAGAGTCTGTCTCATCTGCCAAACCTCCTCCTCCAGCCCTGAGATTCGTCCTAGAGAAAACCAAAAATGTCACAAAAGACCTTATCATACTGCGAGAGATGAAGTTCTCTCACAAACACACACAGTCAGAATCCCGACTCACCCTGCATGTCTGCAATGGTCTCAGAGCCCTGGCTATGCTCCCTCCTCTCTGACTCCAGTGCTGCCTGCAACCCAATGCATTCCTTCTCCAGGGTGAGCTTTGAGCGCTCTAGGAGGCAGCACTTGTCCTGCATCTCTCTGCCCCCAGTCTCCAGAGCCTGCAGCTGCTTGCTTGCCTCAGTCTGGGCCTTCCTCAGCCTTGTGGCAGCCTCCTGCTCTGCACGCAGCAGAGCATTGGCCTCATCCAGCTGGAGAAATATGAAGAACATGGGATGTTCGGCTACAGTTGCTTCATAATGTGCATTACATTCAGGAATAAACAAACATTATATTCAGTAAAATTACATTGTCTCCATTTGCAATGCTGCTTATGGCAAGCCAGACAAACAAAAAAGATATTGTTCCGGTCAGTCTTATTTTTTAAGCTTATACAGTTAAAATAAATATTTAAAAAGAAAACATAACACAACTGCATTTGAGGAACCTTGCATAACTTTGGCTCTAGGTACTAAGATTTTTTTTTCTAGGTACATTGATTTTGAAAATATGACAGAACATGCACAAAAACTATATTTTAGTGAAGGATAGTTATCATAGGAAGCCATGTTTTATCAGATAGTTGTTTGGCTCCTTTTTAAATCATAATGATAACAGAAATCACCTAAATGGCCCTGATCAAAAGTTTACATAACCTTGAATGTTTGGCCTTGTTACAGACACACAAGGTGACACACACAGGTTAAAATGGTTATTACAGGTTAATTTCCCACACTTGCAGCTTTTTTAAATTTCAATTAGTGTCTGTGTATAAGTAGTCAATGAGTGTGTTAGCTCTCACATGGACGCACTGAGCACGCTAGATTCTAAGCCATGGGGAGCAGAAAAGAACAGTCAAAACACCTGCCCAACAAGGTAATTTAACTTTATAAAGATGGAAAATTATATAAAAAGATATCCAAAGCCTTGAAAATGCCAGTCAGTAATGTTCAATACCGTGGAAAATTCGGGGATCCCTTGATACCAAGCCAAGGTCAGGTAGACCAAGAAAGATTTCAGCCACAACTGCCAGACGAATTGTTCGAGATACAAAGAAAAACCCACAGGTAACCTCAGGAGACATACAGGCTGCTCTGGAAAAAGACTGTGTGGTTGTTTCAAGGAGCATAATTTGCTGCATGGTCGAGTTGCCAGAAAGAAGCCTTTACTGCACCAGTGCCACAAACAAGCCTGGTTACAATATGCCCGACAACACCATGAGACACTGTAATTTGGAGTGACAAGACCAAAATAGAGCTTTATGGTCACAACCATAAGCGCTATGTTTGGAGAGGGGTCAACAAAACCTATAGTGAAAAGAATACAATCTCCACTGTGAAGCATGTTGGTGGCTCACTGATGTTTTGAGGGCTAAAGGCCTGGGGAATCTTGTGGCAAGATGAATGTTGACAAAAAATACTTGCAGACAATTTGCATTCTTCTGCACGAAAGCTGCACATGGGACGCTCTTGGACTTTCCAGCACGACAATGACCCTAAGTACAAGGCCAAGTTGACCCTCCAGTGGTTACAGCAAAAAAAGTTGAAGGTTCTGGAGTGGCCATCACGGTCTCCTGACCTTAATATCATTGAGACACTCTGGGGAGATCTCAAACGTGCGGTTCATGCAAGACAACCAAAAACTTTGCATGACCTGGAGGCATTTTTCCAAGACATATGAGCAGCTATGCCACCTGCAGGAAATTGGGGCCTCATTGACAGCTATTACAAAACACTGCATGCTGTCATTGATGCTAAAAGGGGCAATACACACTATTAAGAAAGTAGGGAATGCAGACTTTTGAACAGGGGTCATTTCATTTTTTTCTTTGTTGCAATGTTTATGCAAGGCGTTCAAAGACTTTACATGACTTGGAGGCATTTTGCCATGACTAATGGGTAGCTATGCCACCTGCAAGAATTTGGGGCCTCATAGACAACTCTTACAAAAGACTGCATTAAGTATTAAGAACGAAGGGTATTCAGACTTTTGAACTGGGGTTATTTCATTTGTTTCTTCATTGTCATGTTTTGTTTGTCATGATTTTGCCATTCTGTTATGACCTACAGTTGAATATCCCATAAAAGAAATGTGTTTTGCCTGCTCACTCATGTTTTCTTTAATAATGGTACATATATTACCAATTCTCCAAGGGTATGCAAACTTTGGAGCACTACTGCACAAGCCAACAAATCCTTTCACCCAAAAGTAGAAACACACACACCTGTCTTTGTAAGTGAATGTTCTTTTCATTGGATATGTGAGAGTTCTGATTTCTTTTCTTCATATCATCAAGCTGGTCTCGTAGGCTGTTGACTGCAAATCACATCAAGTTAAATATGCATGTGTACAATATGTGTGTTCGCGTGTTCAACCAGCAATCTCACCTTCATTCTCCAGGCAGCGCTTCCGGTCGGCCTCACTTTCAGCCTTACGGTGGCTCTCCATGGTCTTGTGCTGTAGAAGAGCTTTCTCCCGTTCCAGCTGCCTCAGATTTGACTCCAGAGCCTTTCTGCTACTCATCTGTCAACATATCACCAATGTCAGTTTTCCTAACTCCTTTTTCCCCAGTCTTTGACTGTCATATAATGTCCCCATTGTTGTTAATGCTCACCTCTTCATCAAGTTCTTTGGAGATTTTCTCTAGGCGAGTGGTGGCATTTCTAAAGAGCAAAATAGAAGAGCCTGTGTCATCTTCCACCATCCTACACAAAGAACTAACTCAAGTTTGCATTGCATTTAAGGATGAAACTGTTACCGGTTTCACGATAAAGCATAGCAAAATTACAGAAGGTTATAGTGTTACCATTTCAAAGTTTAATGCTCATTAAAACCCTGCTTGATCCTGTTTGATTACCGTAGTTTGAAGAACTCACTGTAAATACTGTCCAATATCTACCAAAATTTGAAACTTTGGGTTAGAACTTGGGTCTGATCTCTTTTAAGAGCTGTTTAGCAACACAGGCAGTTCAGCGCCAGAAATCCTGCACCAGCCAATACCATTCTATGAAGTGGGTCTTCCTCCAAGCAGGCCTTACTCCTTGTCTTATTTTGAGAATGCGCATTTTACCTGGATGATATACACCGATCAGCCATAACATTATGACAGCCTGTCTAATATTGTTTAGGTACTTCTGCTGCCAAAACAGCCCTGGCCAGTCAAGGCATGAACTCCACTAGACCTCTGAGGGTGTGCTGTGGTATCTGGCACCAAGGCATTAGCAGAAGATCCATTAAGTCCTGTAATGTTGCGAGTTGGGGCCTCCATGGATCAGACTCATTTGTCCAGCACATCCCACAGATGCTTGACTGGATTAAGATCTGGGGAATTTAGAGTTCAAGTCAACACCTTGAACTCGTTGTTGTGTTCCTTAAACCATTCCGGTATCAGTTTTGCTTTGTGGCAGGGCTGCTGAAAGAGGCTAATGCCCTCAGGGAATACGGTTTCCATGAAAAGGTGTGCATGGACTGCAACAATGCTTTGGTAGGTTGTACACAAAGTAACATCCACATGAATGCCAGGACCCAAGATTTCCCATCAGAATATTGCCCAAAGTATCACACTGCCTCTGCCAGCTTGCCTTGTTTCTATAGTGCATCCTGTTGCTATGTCTTCTCCAAGCAAGCGACACGCACACGGCCATCCAGGTGATGTAAAAAAAAAAAAGAAATAATAAAAAAAAGTGAATTATCAGACCAGGCCATCTTCTTCCATTGCTCCGTGATCCCGTTTTGATGCTCACGTGCCCATTGTAGGCGCTATCAGCTGTGGAAAGGGGTCAGCATGTGCACCCTGACGGGTTTGCAGCTACAGAGCACTGTGTGTTCTGACACCTTTCTATCAGAACCTGTTGGATCAGACCACACAGGCCAGCATTTGCTCCCCACGTGCATCAATGAGCCTTGGCCACCCATGACCCAGTCACCGGTTCAGTGTTATATATTTCCCCTGTCACCTGTTCATAATGTAATGGCTGATGGGTGTATACAGAATAAGTACGCCATAGAGAACAAAGATCGCTTCCTTTAAGAAACTATAATGGCAGCTAGAGACCAGTACGACAAACCGCCAATTCAAACCATGTCTACTGCCGCATACACTACAAAAACTGCAAAGAAGTCCAAGTTTTGATAGCTTAAAAACCAGGAACTCTAAACAAAAGTTAGCAAGACTAAGAATAACTTTGAACTCTGCGTTTGCATTTTTATTCCTGAAGAGGTAATATTATTATTTAAAATCCAATTCTCTATCAGGCATTTGTGTGTAACCAATGCCTTCTGACCGGTGAGTAATTTCAAATTAGCTAGGCAGTTTTTTTAACATTTTATCTTTATCTAGAAACAAATTCTACGTAAGTGCAGCTTTAACACCTATTGAGTCATTGCGACTTGCAGGCTAGAAGTACCTTCTTTCTTTATGAAGGAGAAACTGGCTGTACAATCAATGTGGTTTATTTAATTTGTTAACATATTTTCTGTTATTTTAATGTCAACACCTGCACATTGGATTTGTTTACATATGTTTGGATTATTACATGCACATGTGCTTCACTTGTGTTCATTTAAACCTGCATTGGGGAAACTTATACATGGCCACATGGTGCCATCTGTAATGTTCATTATTTTAATGTTTACTTACATAAAAAGTGCATAGTGCTGCAAAATGTATTTGTTTGTTGGTTGGTTTTCAATATAAAACTTGAAACAATTGTGGTCGTTGTAAAAAGTAAAGTGAAAGTACAGCTGTGGGCAAAAGTTTTGAGAATGACAAGTATTGGTTTACACAAAGTTTGCTGCTGCAGTGTTTTTAGATCTTTTGTCAGATGTTACTATGTTATACTGAAGTATATATACAAGCATTTCATACATGTCAAAGGCTATTATTGACAATTACATGAAGTACATGCAAAGAGTCAATATTTGCAAAGCTGAAAGCTCTGCAATGGTGGTGCCTTATTCCTGCTGCTAAATCAACTTGGTCCTGGTGCTAGCTGAACTTTCTTGGGCGCCCTGAAGCCTTCTTCAAGGAGAGAGGATTAATTGTTTTGAAGTTCTTGATAATCTGATAAATGGAAGATTTAGGTGCAATCTTACTAGAAGCAATATCGTTGCCCATGAAGCCCTTTTTGTGCAAAGCATTGATAACAGCACATGTTTCCTTGCAGGTAACCATGGTTAACTGAGGAAGAACAATGATTTTAAGCCCCACCCTTATTTTTAAGCTTCCGTTATCCTAGCTCAATCAGCATGACAGAGTGATCTCCTGCCTTGTCCTTGTTGTGTGTTAACAAGAAGATCACTGACATGATGTCAGCTGGTCCTTTTGTGGCAGGGCTGAAATGCAGTAAAAAATGTTTTGGGGGATTAAGTGCATATTTATGGCGAAGAGGGACTTTGCAATTAATTGCAATTCATTTGATCACTCTTAATGACATTCTGGAGTTTATGCAAAATGCCATCATAAAAACTGAGGCAGCCGACTTTGTGAACATTTGTGTCATTCTCAATAACGTTTGGCCATGGCTGTATGTCCAGGTCTACCTGTTCTTGTGCTCCAGCTCATCTTTGGTCTGTATCTCATTATTAAGCTGCTCTTCCAGCTGGTGGAGTTTCTTCTGTAGCTTGGTTGACTAAGAAAAAAAGATAAAGGGACACAAAATATCTAAAATGTAGCAACCAAATGCTGAAACTGATATTTTCAGAAACAATTAAAAAAAAAAAACACTTACCGCCACACTATCCTGCAACAGAGAACCAAATTAAATTAAGATCAATGAACAATTTCAGTCAGGATTACATCAATGAGTTGGCCAGATTTCACAAAATAAGCTTGTTGTTGAGCTACTTGAGAAAAGCCTCTTAAGTGTTTTAGCATCATTAAGAACTTGACTGATTACAGTCAACTACTCTTTAGCTCAACTAAATGCATTACAATGTTTTAACAGGTTTTCTTGCAGTTATTGAAGCTTTGTTTTCTTTATATTTAGTTTTATGATTAAATAATATTCACAAAACAGAATTAAAAACAGTACCCACCTCTCCTTTCAAGACTGTAGAGTTTACAGCCGCAACTGTAGAGTTATTTACATTGCTTAGTAACCTGGAGACAAGAAAATAGGTGTTTGATCTTGAACACAAGCTCATATACAAATAAATGAACAGCGCACTCAAAAATAACTTGAGCAAAAACTGTCAAGAATTATTTTTTTGTTGTTGATCATCAGCATGATCATTTGATTTGCTCAATATAAAGGGAAATTAATCCTTTAATTGAGTCTTATTTCTTTAGTCCCAATTTATTTTAATATAATTATTGGCACGACTAATGAGCTCTGGAAAAAATGAAGAGATCAATACACCTTTTTCTTTCCTTTCCAAAATAGTTAGGAGTCAACAGAACATAAGGGACTGATTTAAGAGACCACTGCAAGTTCCTCACCTAACCTTAATCTTAATTAAAAGTTAAAAATAATATTTTAAGTGTGTGATCAAGCTGATGAAGCTGAATTATTTTTAACAAGGAGTCCATTAATTCTGTTCTTTTCCAAACACCTTCAAAGCTTGGTGAATCATAACCATTAAATGAGGTCAAGTCAGAAAAGTACAAAAAAAACAAATGCTCATGATAAGGATGCTCATGTCTTACTGATCCTCCTTGAAATATGTAAATCCGACAAAGGGAAGCTGGTTGCCAACAAATGCTTTCGGAGTAGGAAAGGTTTCAACGTCTCCCTTGTCATCTTCTATCTCATCAAAATTACTGGTGTCAATGTCACTGCTTAACTCTGGAACCACAGGAGCGGCCGCTATAAGGTAGCAAGAGAGATGAAAGAATAAATGTATTGTATATTGTATGTTATTTGTCTAATTTGACAGAAGGCAAGACACATACTGTTTCTGATGCTGTCGAAGTTCCATTGGTCATTCTTGAAAAAGGGGTGTCGTTTTATCTCCTCCACCCCGTTGCGGCCTAGTCGCACCTCCCTATACATCAAACAACAGCCCATCAGGCTCATTCAAGTGGTCAGAAATTGAGACAGTTCATTCTGTCAAAATCTGTTTTTTATTTTGGACAAATAAAATTATTTGCAAATTATAAGTTTAACCCCCCCCCCCTCATTTATGTTACCGGTCCGTCAGGAAGGCACAAATTAAGTTTTTGGCATCCTTGGAAATTTCTACGTCATCTGGAAAGTTTAGTGAATTTTTGTGGTCCATGATCTTGCTGTATGTTCCAACAAGGGAGTCAGCATAAAAAGGTGTGTCACCTAATGGGTACAGAGCAGACATTTTCGCCCTTTAAGTATTCGTTTCAGAAAGACCTACCAGTACATCATCTTTTTTCACTATAAAAAGGCAGACCCATAAATACTAAGCAATAAGACAACTCACCAACTAGCATCTCGAAGATAAAGACACCTACAGACCACCAGTCACACTCCCGTCCGTAGTAACCATCTCCACCCTGTGACTTGAGAACCTCAGGCGATATGTAGTCAGGAGTGCCAACCGCTGTATCACAGTGAACCATACCAGTCTGCAACCAGTCAACCAAACAAATCAACCAAACAAATCAACCCTTCAGCTAGTTACACTTTCACAACAAACACACAAGTATGAATCATCTAGCCTACGGTTAGATAAGTGTTAACAAAGCACAGCAATATACTGAATGAAATTCTACTGGAGGTATGAGTAATGCCTTCAAAAACACAGCCAGATAAAGGGGAACATTTTATCCTTACTGAGTCCATCTTCATGCATGTTCCGAAGTCGGCCAGTTTGAGGTGTCCATGGCGGTCCAGGAGCATGTTGTCAGGCTTGACATCACGGTGGATGAAGCCCAAGGAGTGGATGGCATCTAGCGCCATGACCACCTCAGCCGTGTAGAAGCGGGCCCACTTCTCAGGCACATCGTAAGTACTGGTGAGGTTTACCAGGTCCCCTCCAGGCATGTACTCCATTACCATGTACAGGTAGCGATCGTCTTGGAAGGCACAGCACAACTAAACGGATTGAGGAGCAAAGACAGTACAGCATACAGGTGTATCTTACATAGCTTTCTTGTTTTATAGGATACAGGAACATCCTTTTAAAGATAAAAAATATTTTTATGTTGGTATATATTGTTGCATGTGTACTCTGTTGGTGTCTTACTTGTACTACCCAGGGACTGTTGGCAAAAGCCATTATATCCCTCTCCTCCCAGAAGAAGGCTGAGTCTGAGCGTTTGATCATCTCAAACTTGCTTAGCAGCTTCATGGCGTACACCTTCTGAGAAGCTTTGTGTCGAACCTAGGGTTTGACACAAAATAATGTAAAGGAGGAGACCAAAAGAAAGGCAATTATATAGACAGAGGCATAGTTAAAACTAAGTAACAGCAGTAAAGTAAAATCTAAGTGTACTGAAAAGGAGGTTAAAGGGACATTTCACCGCTGCTATGTTTACCTATACATGTCTATTTTACAGGTAGAAGCAGGCCATCTAAATGTACTGGGTTAAAGCAAATGACAATGTCCAGACGTTATTGCAACTCCATAGAGATTTTTAATGATCAGATGCTGTCATTGTTTTACAATCTCAAAATGACACGCTACCCACACCCCATTTTAAAAGCCTATCTTCAGTACGTAATAATATCAAAGCCTGAAAAAATAAGGCAACCTGATGATCCTACAATGTCGTGGTCAATATGAACGTTATTGAGGTAAGTCTAAGGGCTCTATTGAACAAGGACAACCATATCTACCTCAATTAGTGAAGGTACGCAAAAGCCTCAAGAATTGCTACAAAACATGACTCTATTTATTTGTAAATCAAGCAACAGGTTAAAACAAACAACATAATTGGTTGAGCTTTTCATCATTGGTCATTCATTATGAGGACGACAAAAAAAAAACAACAGTGATTTATATTGAATTTCACTTTACCATTTCTACAAAAGACAAAGATGAAGAAATCTCACCAGCTGAACTTCGCCAAACGCCCCTCTGCCAATCACCTTTACTCTGTCAAAGTCCTCCGACTTCATCTGAAACTCCCGTATGTGCTCCATTACCTTCTCATCTGCATCGAATAGAGGTCATTTATCAAACACACATTCACACATACAGAATTACATAATATACATTAATCAAACATGTACTTACATCTGTTTAAAAAGGTTTCTACATTTTTGTTTTTCCGCAAGGCAGGATAGTTCAGATCTAGAACAAAGGCATTGATAGAATCCTGTAAAAAAGAAAACAGACAACATAAAATTCTGGAAAATTAAAGTAATTTTTTTAAGCACAGGCTGCTGCTCTCCCTGCGCCATGTCTACTATCTACGTTAGAACTACATCAGACAGGCGCACGTGCGTTACTTCCAAAGGACATACATTTACTTTCATAAACACTTCTTTAAAATATCTTCTTGATTGGCTAACATTGGGTTACAGCTGCGAGTGGAAAAACAAGCTCTGTGGGCCCTTTTAGCAAGCCATGAAAAAATGTAGTGAAATTACTTAATCAAGACCTGGCCAACTACTGTAAAATGGCTAGATGCAGTTTTCCTATATTTTAGTGGTAAAAGTCTGCACTCTAAAATATACACCTTGACCACTTACACTTACGGAATTGGACTATAAGGACATAGCTATATTGAAATGCTCCTTACTGAAGGAATATGAAAGAACTATATGCCTACAACAGTATTAATTGAAAGGGAGAGTGAGATAATTATCAAACCAAACAGGTTGCCAAGCCGGCTTCCAAACATTTGTTCATATGTGCACAAGTTAAAAAAAAGCTCAGAAAATGTTTGAGTGAGAAGAGTAACTGGTGTCTCATTTGGTCACACACACCTTACACATCTCAGTGGTGAATTCTCAACTATAGGGAGATATTGCCTAGCAGTGCCTTAGAGGAATTAGAGCATGTTGGCATTATTTTCTTTGGAACACATCCCTGCATTCCAGCCACCACATAATTACTGTTGTTGTTTATGCACTCCAAAAATCGCCCAGTATGAATCTGGGTCAGATGGGCATCATATAAAAATGAGTACTATAGACAATATGACCCCCTTAGTGCTAAATTGAGTCAAGTCAGCAAAACTGATTGTAATTGAGACACCTTCTGAAAGTTTAGTAATGGAGCTATTCAGGTATGTATACCACAGCTACAATTCTTCACAAGGCAAAAAAGGCATAAATGTACATAAAGTCCATTTCCATAACAACATTTCCCTCATACATTTTGTTGCACAAACACTGCCCAATTAGTGTGAGGGATGGAGCCGCCTTCTTGTGAGCAATTCTCAAATTGGACGTCAGTCAAAACCCCTTAGGACTACACCACTATGATCTTTGACGTCATGCATAGCAGATTACTGTACAGCCTTCCCTTTCAGAGTCAACATCTGGTGTCGGAATCTGCTTTGGGTTTGGAATGAAAGTAGCTGCAAATTTCCTCTTATCTGTCCTCCGTGCACTCTCTATTTTGCAGAAGTCCATGTCAACCTTAAAGCTTGCTACCAGTCGTATCATCATCATCATCATCATCTCCAGTTTACATCCCAATAAAGAATTCAGCCCACACAGACCTATTTCAGGAAGAAAACACACACACAAAGCACAACATGGCTCATCTCCCTAATAACATGGCAATATAGGAAATGATCCACCTCACCCAGCCCTAAGAAGACAATTTTGCTATGTCATGAAGTCAGTCCCTCAGTGTGCAAGTCATTTCCTCTGTGTGACAATTTCACACAACACAGCTATCCCTTCTCACAAAGCTGAGAGGCTTCTTTTTTTTATTCTTCTACTGTACTAGTTGTAAACCTATCTTTTAACCCCAAAATTGATTATTGGTTACAACTACGTAATTACTTAATGAGTTACGTTGGTGTTCCCACAACAGTATGTCAATGCAAATGAATCATAATTTGTGTAATTCAGAAACTTTCAGTTAACACATTCATCTTAGGATAGCTAGGTGGAACAACCACACAACCACCCAGTAACAATTCACTGCTACTTCATATATCAGGTATATAAAATACCATTTCAAAAGGTATAGTTTCCCTGAAAATGTACTCTGATTCCCTAGTTTCAAGGGCAACAGCCCAAAAATGGTATGACAAAGCGTTGGTGTAGAATGTAGGGTTTGATCATTGCCCAAAGGCAATTGGGGCAGTTCCCTTGGCAGCTCTGAAGACAAGCATATACAGTGCATCCGGAAAGTATTCACAGCGCTTCACGATTTCCACTTTTGTTATGTCACAGCCTTATTGCAAAATGTATTCAATAAAAATGTTCTCACTAAATTCTACACACAATACCCCATAATGACAAAGTGAAAAAAGTTTGTTTAATTTCCTTTAATAGATTTGCAAAAATCAAGAACGAAAATTTAAACATGCCTTTGCTCAATTCTTTGTTAAAGCACCTTTGGCAGCAATTACAGCCTCAAGTATTTTTTAATATGATGCTACCTATTTTTGGGCAGGTCTTCCCATTCTTCTCTGCAGGACCTCTCAAGATCCATCAGGCTGGATGGGGAGCATTGTTGCACAGTCATTTTCAGATCTCTCCAGAGATGTTCAATTGGGTGAAAGGCTGGGCTCTGGAATGGCCACTCAAGGACATTCACAGAGTTGTCCCAAAGGCACTCCTTTGTTACCTTGGCTGTGTGCTTAGGGTCGTTGTCCTGTTATTAAATGAACGTTCGCCCCAGCCTGAAGTCCATAGCGCTCTGGAGCAGGTCTGTACATTCCATTAAGGATGTCTCTGTACATTGCTGCATTTCCCTCAATCCTGAATAGTCTCCCAGTGCCTGTCACCGAAAAACATCCCCACAGCATGATGCTGCCACCGCTGTAGGGATGGTATTGGCATGGTGATGAGCGGTGCCTGGTTTCTCTATGACATCAAGCTTGGCATTCAGGCCAAAGAGTTCAATCTTTGTTTCATCAGACCAGAGAATTTTGTTTCTCACTGTCAAAGTCCTTCAGGTGCCTTTTTGCAAACTCCAGACGGGTTGTCTAGTGCCTGATACCGAGGAGTGGCATCCGTAGGGCCACTCTAACATACAGGACTGATTGGTGGAGTGTTACAGAGATGATTGTCCTTCCAGAAGGTCAATGCTGGAGAGCAATGCTGGAGCTCTCAAGTTGTAGATACTTTAAGTATGATCAGTGGAGCAGGATGCACCTGAGCTCATTTTTGAATGAAGGCTGTGAATACCTTTGTACATGTGATTTTTTGATAAATTAGCCAAAATAAAAAAAAAGCTTTCACTTTATTATTATGGGGTATTGTGTGTAGAATTGAGGATTTTTTTTTTTTTTATCCATTATGGAATACGGCTGTACCATAACAACATGTGGAAAAAGTGAAGCGCTGTGAATACTTTCTGGATGCATATTGTAGTAGATTGCAGTAGAGTGTGGTGGAATCGAAGACATTGAACACATGGGGCTGCAACCTACGATCCTAATAAAATGTAATTATCTTTTACATAATTTTCTAA
This sequence comes from Novumbra hubbsi, assembly GCA_016801125.1. Taxonomy (NCBI): domain Eukaryota; kingdom Metazoa; phylum Chordata; class Actinopteri; order Esociformes; family Umbridae; genus Novumbra; species Novumbra hubbsi. Next base: position 46,012 of record JACXGK010000250.1, read on the forward strand.
GAAATTAAATTCCAGTTACACAGGTACTCAAATGGAATACCTGTTGGAATAGGACTGTAAAACAACTATCTCACTCTACCAGGAGAAAATGTCCTACTGCCCAGAGCATCTTCTTAGGGACAATGCAGATTCTGACAGCTCATACGGCAGGTCATTCATGCGCTACTGGACAACCATTGGATAAGAGCCATCCATGCCCCTCCCCAGGGCACAAACAACAGGAAATACTTCCTGTTGGAATAGTAGGAATTTCATTTCAATAACTTTTGTTTGCAAAACCCTAGGAGCCTCAGAATTTTCAGATGTTCTTTTATGCTTTAGAGTGTGTGTGTTTGAAGACTATATAGCTATCCTTTCCGTATCTTTTCCATTTTATATTGTTATGAAATCTTATGTTTGGAATTTTAACAATAAATTATAAAAGTTGTCTACATCTATTCGGCCATTCTCCACATCTGCACCAGCAGTGGCTGAAAACAAGTCAAATTGTATCTGTCAAGTACTGTAACATAAGAAAAATGCAAGATCTCGATTTTTGCTAAATGTTAACACATGATACCGAACCACTTTTTTTACGATAATGAAATCTGGGAAAAAAATATGAATCATACTGTGTCTTAAGTTGACTATGAAGGTGCGCAGAATGTATTTGAAGAACTATGTTGAAACGCCCCTTCGATATTCTAGCCTAATTAAAGACAATTCAAATTACATAACCTAAATATCACCCACATTCATCATTAGTTAGTTGAGCTAGATCTCAAAGAAAAACACTATTATTACAAAATAATAACTAATATGAGCTAAAATAATAGTATGTACCTGGCTGGGCTGAGTTGATATGGGCTGTACTTGGCTTGATTGAGCCAAGCTGGCCTTTTAGACAGTACTCTATTATGATAAATAATGTTTTCATAACGTATAAATGAATTGCCAACACATTAAGATATAAGTTAATTAAATGTAATGCTTAAATCTGTGAATAATACGTGCTAACTAAGACAATATGTCTACAATTTCCTAATTCTGAACCTAAACTCTGCCTTTGTTAACCTAAGCAGAAAACCTATATTAGATAGAGTAGCAAACCAAGCTCTCATGTACACTCTAGTTCTGCATGGTTAATTGAATTAGAATTGAAACTGCAATGTTAACGTGAAATATCCAAATTGCTAAATTATGCGATCTTCAGCTCCAAAGAAGGTGAATGAGACATGCTTGATGAGGCAACTAGTGCACATGTTCGTGAAAGTCTTTCTTGCGGGTGCTGTGTGTATTCTTGTAGATACCTAATGTATCTAAATACTTGAAAAAACAAGTATTTAAACAAGATTTGTCCAAGTGGCATCAGGATATTGTTCAACTTACACAGCAGCATTGTTTTAAAAGTCTTGGCTTCAATGTCGGTGCTAGTTTGATACAGGATGTACCTTCAAATCAGTAATACCTGTAATATAGAAAACCCTTCATCTAGATTTTTATTCAGTTTAACAGCATTTTATGTAGCATATAGTCTAATTTTTTTTTATGTGATTACCATGCTATTTACACCCATGTTTGAAAATCACCTATCATAACGATAATTGCAATATTTGTCATTTGTCTAACTTGCTATGAGCTATGGATAACTAGTTTAGCTACATTACAGCAACTGTAGGTTGTTTTGGGCCAGCGCCCCCCCTCAAATAAGATGAAGGCTAATTTCCCTGAATATTATTAAGGGGGGGAGCCCCCCCACTTCATGTAATCTCTTATTTATTATTATAACCACCCCATCTCCTCCTACATTTCCTGCACTACAGAGACATGACAGGTATCAAAATGTGAGTCTCGTTTCCGATTGGTTGCTATTGTTTTGTGGAAGGTTTCTTTGCAAGGTTTTTGGAAATATTTCGTTTATATATAGTTTTTGTGGCAGAAAAAAATATAAATCGCATAGTTTTTGTGCAGATTCGTTGGTTGATTCGTCTCTGGTAGCAGACCACTTGGTGAGTTACATTTAATTGTGAGGCTGATATCTCGACGTGGCCCTAGCGGGCCAATGCTAACTATACCCCATGTTAGTAAACTAAATGTGTAAAATATATAAACTGTGCATATTAGGCTAATTGACAGCAATCTTTTCCAATAATATATAATGTTATAATGAATACAATTATGCTAAACAATATTTGTACTAAAATTAAAAACTCAATGAGACATTCAGTAGCACTATGCTACCACATGCTATGTAAAGTGTGACACCATTTCATGGTTCCAAAGATGTTTTGTTGCAGTCAATGCTATTTGATCGTTGTATTTCATTAATCACTTCTTGTGGTAAAGAATTTGTATGTGTATGATTTAAACATACCACTGTTGTAGTTCACAACAGAAGTAATACTTCCTGCTGATTTTCTGCAGTTAGGTAGTTAATCCACAAATTGAACGTACGTTTTTATATTGAGATTGACACGTTTGATGGCGAGCCTACCCATGAAGACTATCTAGATGTTTCTTTGGACAAGGACCTGGTTAACAAGACAACCTGGGGTGATCAGATGTGGTGCGTGTGTCTTGTAGGCATGTACTCCGTGGTGTGTGTGTTACAGCCCATGTCCGAGTGTGACTTTTACCAGTGTTTATTGAGGGGAAGGCATGACTGAATGCATACACACAGAGCTTTGGGGCATGAGAAGAAAGCCAAGCATTAAAAACCACAGACAGAGAAATGTGCCAGAAAACAAAATAAACATGAACACAACAGAACAATTGTACACGCTACTAACATAATGCATTTTTTAATCTAGTCAGGTCTAGAAAAATACAAAGCCATAAATAGCAGGTTTTTCAACCCACTGCTGGAATCTAACTGGTCCTCCCTTATCTATCTGAACCATATCTGAACTACAGTGAAAAAACTCCATGGCAACTCCTAAGAAACATGATTCTGTTGGAGAAACAGTGATACCAGGATTGGTAACGATCAACGGATGCAAAGTTTACCAGTAAATTACCATAATGTTATCAAAGCGACTTTATATGATTTACCACAAAATAGATAGTGGCCTCATATGATCACATGCCACAGATCATTATAGCAAAACTACCAAAATAGCTGTCCCTACTTGGTAAGTAGGTGAAATAATTCATTACTTCAATAACCATAATAATTTAAAAACATTAACACATTTCAAATCAGGAAGAAAAATATAATATTAATTGTTTTACACCCTTCTATTTAACAAAATATGTAATAGATTGCCATCGATCACATCTTACACAACAAGATACGTTACCTGAGAAGAAATTCTCATTATTTTAACCAAAAGCAATGGATCTGACCTTAACGGACATTCTCACCTCCCCATTACCCAAACTCACATCCATCTCTCCAATCCAATCTTCAGTCATGTGCAACAGAAAACAACGGCCTCGGGTCTTTAAAAGGCCCGAGGAGAAAGCTAATGTTTTGATCAAATTCCAGACGTTTAAAAATAGTTTTTGAGAGAAGCAAACTTCGAGCCCAGGCAAAGTAAATGTTATGCCAGGCAGAGCCAATAACTAGAATCCTGGAACAGCCAAATAGGCTCCATGATGTACTGTGACCCACGGAGGCAAAAAAAGCACATCATTTCATCTAACTTGCTGGATTTGTGCCTAATGTTTGTATATTTGACTTGTTTTTGAACAGATGCAAATCAACCTAAGAAATTATACAGTGTACTGGACGTATTCAACAAGTACAATTTTAAGGGGGTAATAATGAACAGTGAATAGATTTGGTGCAATGAGGGATAGTAATTGTTAGGTGTTGATTGACTGAAATGGTCGTTTAGTCCTAATCCCTATAAAAATGTACGGCAAAACTGTGACTCCGCATTGTTCTTGACAAGATTGATGTCATGAAGCAGTGATGCTGACATCTAATGGACTGAATGCTCAAAAGGTAAATGGAATATTTTTCCACCCTCCCTGACATGTCCTTTCATCTATAAGTAAAAACGTATTACACATTCACCCACACCCTAACCTTAACCTCAATAACCAAACCCTTATGCCAAAACGTAACACAGCTGTAACACCTAACCAGTAATTCTGAAACCAATGAGTAACTCCATTTCTAACACTACACCCAATTCTAACCCTTAGCCTAACCCCTAAAGACTTTGAGCAGAACAATTTGTTTTACCAACATCACCTAATCAAATATTCTGACTAAGAGTGCAAATACTGTGTTTCGGTCTCCTAAATGTTTTGTAAGCTGATTTAAGTCACTGGGAGGATGTCAAAAAAAAAGTTTGAATTGGCACCTTGTTTGAATTGTGTGGGATAGTATGAAACAGGAACAATACACCACCAACATCTGAAATTCTAGTGATGTCCCTGGAACATATTATATAGCCGTTTTTAATTATTTTGTATAGCCTACTGACCCGAGGCACTGCAGAATCCCACCATATATAGTATATTTGAAGCAAAATAGAACAGCTGCCACATGAAGAGTGGGCCAGACTTGTTGTGTCACATTTCCATTTGCTGGATCCAAAAAGCCAAAAAGCGCGGGGTCATGTTTGAAATAAATTATACTACAATTAATGATGTCCAGTTTGTGAATAAGCAGTACTTTTTTAATAAGTACTTTCTGAGACACAAAATCAACAAGTCTTTTTATTGTGAGCAAATCTGTCATTTGAAATTCTGTCAGATCTCTACAACATGGTCACTGGTTTCATATGCGCCGAGTTATATAATTCATACAACTATTATCCATTGTGATGCATGTCTCTCACTCCTTTTAAGGCCCTATAAATTAAAACTTGTGGCTAACATGGACAAAATCATGGAATTCTAGCACAAACACAAATCAAAAGTGTCAATAATTTATTTAAATATGAAAAATCATTAAGCTCAGCAGACAGCATACGTTGTACCTTGTTGCACAGCGGTGGTGGCCAAATTACATACAGACGTGGTCATATATTTTGGTACCCTTACAGCTCATTCAAATAATGCTTATTTCCTCCTGAAAAGTGCAGCAAGAAAAGCTACTGTAACATGTACACTTGCATAAATTTGGTATGTCATAGATTAATTAGTTAATTTGCTTCTTTAATTAGTATCACTTGTCTCCAATCTTGTAATTAGTCATTCAGCCTATTCAAAATGGGCAATGCAGTCACAGAGCTGTTTGGTATCCTTGTGTGCAACACACTAAACATGGACCAGAGAAAGCAAGGAGAGAGTTGTGTGAGGAGATCATGAAAAAAATAGACCAGCATGGTAAAGGATAAGGCTACAAGATCATCTCTAAGCAGCATGATGTCGCGGTGACAACAGTTGCAATTATTATTAAGTTCAAGATCCATGGAACTGTAGCCAACCCCTTGGGCATGGCCACAAGAAGAACATTGACCCCAAATTGAGCAGAAGGAAAGTCCGAATGGTAGAAGGCTAAACTCTAAGGTGAAGGCACGTCAGTTTCAGATGAAACCATTATTCACATTTTTTTTGTGAAAGTGGGCTCCATGGAAGAAGACCTAGGAGGACTACACAAAAAAGCCAGACTCGAACTTGCCAAAATGCATTTTGACAAGCCACAACCCATCTGATAGAACGTCTTTTGGACAGATGAATCAAAACTGGAGCTTGAGGTGACTTGGGCAAGTCACATCAGCTCAATGTTTTCAGATGACAAAATTAAGCCTTCAAAGAAAAGAACAACATAACTACATTGAAACAGGCAGGAGGCTCGGTTATGTTTTGGGGTTGCTTTGCAGCATCTGGCCCACGGTGCCTTTAATCTGTGCAGGGCACAATTAAATCTTAAGACAATCAAGGTATTCTGGAGAAAAGTGTACAGCCAATGTCAGAAAGCTTTGTCTCAATCGCAAGTTATGGGTCTTCCAACAGGATAATGATCAGAAACACACAGCTAAATGCATTCAAGAATATATCAAAACAAAACATTGGACAATTCTGAAATGGCCTTCTATGAGTCCTGATCTGAAAGAGTGGGCCAAACAACCTAACCAGTGCAGGAGTCTCATTAAAAGCTACAGAAAAAGTCTGGTACACGCTGCAGATAGAATGCGTGGGGAATGAATGAAAGAGTACAGTGGAGCAGCAAGCATTGACACCTCAATGGCATTATAGCACTTAAAATTAGAAGTACATTTTTTCATGTATACGTGTGCTCAAATAAGCGGATACATAAAACCATACAAAGGGTGGACTTGCTGGATCATCTCGTGAGTATTTACTTTGGGTTGCATATCTTTGTTAGTAAATTTGAGCTAGCTTGTGTGCGTGCGTAATAATGCATGATAGAAGTAATTTCAAGTACAACTTATAGGTGTGTATATCCAATAAGCAGTTAAAATATTAAATTAAGGACAATTGAGCTGATATTAAAAGGTAACTATCATCAAGTTATATTTATTACAAATAGTAGAACACTCACTTAGCCATGATAAAAAAAAAAAATCTGAGCAAATTCCAAGAAGTTCCTCGCAAGGTGTCAATATAGCTAAATAAACAAAAAAACATTTGCCGTAGTGGCACGCCTAATGAGGACGATGACGATCGTCTGTTGTGTGATTTGGTCTTAACGGTAATCTGTGGAATTTGTTGTCAATCACTCCCATAGCTTTACAGTCATGAAAAATATCAAAGCACCCCTCCATTGAATCTACATGGCAGAGTTTAAGTCTATGATATGTTAGCAGAGGCTCATATTCCACCAAAAATAGGCTCACAAATATCGCACGAGAGTGTGCTGCCAGAAACCAAAAGCTTACTCCAACAGATCTATGTGCCTAGTAGTGATGCGTAAAGGTGTGAATCTTCACCTGCCTCACGATTCGAGTATAAAACGATTCTCGATGGATGCATCTTGCCCTCCAATTATTTTATTACAAAAACAAACATACTTGAAACGCTCTTTCCGCCTTCATCTTAATCAAATGTTTTCAAACAAAATAACATGTCAATGTTCATGTCATATTACTTATCAAGTTATTCAGTCGTTTGTTTTTTTGTGTAAATACAAAATAAAGTTTTTACATTCTAAACATACACTTCTGGAGCAGCTTTATTACAGGAAAACGTATGGTCTAAAACACGGCATAAAATAACTCAAAAGGCTGCCTATTATGCAAATCAAATTATTTGTAAAACAAGGTAGTATAATGTGTTGAAATTAAAATGTGATTTAGCAAAAACCTGGGTGGCTTTTGTAAAAGTTTGAATTCAGCTGCCAGTCTTCGCAAATACAATGAGCAATTTCCGTTACACATGAATGGAGATTAATTTCCAGGAATCACAGGCGATGACCACTCTGCCGTCTTACGCATCAACTCTGTTACTCTGTGTCACTGTTTAGCACCAGTATAGCAAAGACATTGAGGATGGCTTGGTGTCAAAAAGGGCCAAAAAGCCACTGCTCTCCAGAAACAAAACATCATGGACAGGCTGATATTCTGCAAAAGGTACAGGGATTTGACAGCTGAGGAGCGGTGTAAATTCATTTTCTCGGATAAATCCCTTTTAACGACTGTTCCAGAAAAGCTGGGGAAACTGGAAAAACGCTTGTCCGGGCAAGAAAAGGTGAGCGCAACCATCAGTCCTGTGTCATGCCAGCAGTAAAGCATCCTAAGACCATTCATGTGTGGGGTTGTTTCTCAGATAAGGGAGGCTGCCATCAGTCAGGATACCATAGTAGCATCTGACATACCATAGTAACATTTGAAAGAAACACTGCAACCGCAAAATGTGTAAACCTATACTTGTCATTCTGAAAACGTTTGGCCACGGCTGTACTGCATTAGGGCTGAAACAACTATTCAACTAGTAAATTAGTCGTTGCCATGGCTATTCGACTAATAAAATCGTGAAGTGAAATCAATCAATTGAAAAATACATTAGGCCCTACATTTTGGAATTCACATGACTGGTAACTCCACACAAACTGTTAGAAAGTTTCCTTCTTTCGTTTATTTGCATTATTGGGCAATTTATGCAAAGAATAACTGCTTACCATAATAAACCGACAGCTGCGTCTGTAACTGTATGTTTCGGCAACATTTTCTATATATGTGGGTTTAGGCTCAGGTCCGGGCTTTATAATGTTCCTATTAATTTGACTATTTGTTGGTGGATTATTTGTAATCATGTGGGTGAAAAACAAACTGACCCAAGTACCATTACAGACTAGGGCTTTTATAATACGGAGGTATGATATTAAAAACAAAAACAAAAGATGGATAACACAAAAACAATGTGTGAACAATTTGTTCAATTTAGATTAACAAAAATGACTCGAGGATTTGAATCAGTAAATAGAATCAGACTTCTTATTACTAAAGGCTAATGTTTGAAAACGTAATTATAAGTGGAACAATTTCAAAAATCATTAAACAGAACTATTTCTTATGGAAAGATATATAGATATAGGAACTTTTTGACAGCCCTACACTTTAGTTAGCATAACTCTCTTTTCTACTAACTCCAACCATAACACCTAACCTTAACCCCCGGCCTACCTATGCTTAGCAGCTAAAATTAGCAACAACCAATTTTAATCTATAATTTCTATTACAGAAAAGAATGCCTCCACCAGACAAGGCATAAAACAAATCCAAGACTTCCAGTAGTAAGGCTTGGCCTACAATTACAGCAAGCACTTAGACTTCATTTACATATCCTGCATAAAGAAAAATAAACAACATTTTCACAACGTTAGGATTGCATTTGCCAGGGGAGCTTGGACTTCTGTGACTAATGGAGAAAATGGAGGAGAAATAGGGGAGGAGAGTGAGAGGCTGTCTCAAGAGAGGTGTGCACACCACAGTTGTTTTGCAAAACTTGGCCCTGGCCACAGTCCCACCGCCATATATGGCAGTGTTTCTCCCCACTGGCACATTGCACCCAGTGCTGCTAGCGAGTAGAGCGGTCAGATTTAAAGACAAATCGGAAAGAAATTCAACCTCCAACAAGTCAGAGCACAGCTGGAGCAGAGCAAACAGTAAATCCATGGAACACATGATTTCCATCGGGACAGGAGAAGAGTTAAAAATAGTTGTGTAAATAAATGGAATCGCAGAGATTAAACTTGGTCCTTGGATTAAGGAGTAACTGCAAATTTTACATATGCTTATACGCAAAGGTAACTTAATTTTGGCACGGTAACAGACTCTACATGTTTTTAGCATCCGTGTCATTTGTGTTCTACGATCAATTAACACTAACATGATCTTGGACAAAGGGCTAGGGCCCTGGAGGTTAACCTAACACAAACTAACATCAATTCCAACAATGGGTCATTTATCCACTAAAACCTCGGAATCCTCCTCTTGTTAGCACCAACTATATCTGGCAAACATTTACTCAATCTATTCTCAATACCCCAAAAAAGTATTTACTGAAGATAATACAACTAGATGGCACCATCTATGCCAGCTCATGCCTGCTTACGTCAAACTCAGATGATACAAATCATACACTGAGATTTTAAACCTGCCTATTTATAAGAGCGTTCAAATGAAACCACAGAAATTAACGATCAAAACATGCTGAAAACGAATACCTGATTGACACATTTGAGACTTGAAAGCATTAAATGGGTAATTCACACAAAAAACATACATTCCTATGATACACATAGTACAATCTTCTTATATAAGAAATCAATATATATGACGTGACATTTTGCCATGGTACCAAACTTTTGCAGAGAATTTTTTCGGTATAGTATCGAAGTCCAGAATTCTCATACTGTGACAAATTTGCAACAAAGTGAAATTGGTTGAATAAATCTGTTCAGAATAGTAATAGTAATAAAGATTTACATTTAAAATGTACTCTGTTCAACTTTGCTTTCTTTCTTTCCCAAAATGTGTCAGAACAAGCAGAAAACCTACCAACAGCTTTGTGTCATGGTAGTTGGAGGAAGAAAGTACATTGATCTAAAAATGAGCTGTTTTTTACAAACTATATACTTTGTCATGACAATAAGACAGATGGAGGTTTTCTAGGCAAGTCTGGTGTCCTGAACAGTAAGTAATTGTGTTAAAAGCATTATGAAATGTGAGTGTTATCCCACATCTACATTCCAAAGTTTACACAATCACATTATGTCATGACTTTTAGATTTCACAGACAGACCACACAGAAGTAAAATCATTGTGAAAAATATTTTACTAATGAACCATAAACTTTCCCCAAATGCAATAATGTGTTCCTGGCGGTGGACTACCCCCTTCAAACAATAATTGTTAAACGTTATCTAAGCTGTCTGTGAATCCTGACAACCAAATGAATCTCCAGGAACACTAATGGAACTAATGCTCCAAGTTACTGTTGTGGAACTGGCTTTGGAAATATATACATTCAAATATTTAAATTAAAAGAATATAGGGAAGCTGTTGGATTAAAAAAAAATTAATTATAAAAGGGAAAAATGTAGCAATTCATATATAGCTCAATGAAATATCAGTGAAAAGACAGTGAAACGGCTGCTCATCCGACTGCAATCAAGTGCTTATAGTTAGGCCGATTTTAAGAAATGTCACTTTTTTAAAGCTGCTAGCCTCGAGAAGCTGGAGTCAGTGTTCTTCCTGACACTGGAGACCAAAAACAGTTTCCCAGTCAGCAATGGTGCTCTGCCAACTAAAACTGATCAACAGCGGAAGGGGGCCTGGGGGGTAATACTACAATCAGTGATGTTTCGCTGCAAGCCCCCATGATACAGCATGCCTAATGTGCCTAAGCTAAGCACTTGGAAAGGGTGGACCCTGAGCAGTATTAGAAAGCAGTAGAGGATCAGCAACCTAGTATAGGAATGTTACCTTACTACATAGTTTCTTAATGAAAGTGTGTATCAATTTAGCAGACGATAAAAGACAATCATCAAGGCAGGCATTTTCACAAATGCCAGCAACATACTCAACTCATTCATTACTTTGATACTTGTGGGAAATGGCCGACATGAACAGGGCTAAATTGAAATTCGTATAAATTCTGTAATATTACATATTATTTGTGGAAATTCGTGAACAGATTACCTTTATAAAACATATTGGGCTATATACACGAGGGCATTTCAGTTATTTTACAACTAAAAAAAACAAAAAAATATTTTGTATTAGCTTGTACAGATTTGTTGTTTATTACATTATCATTTTAGTGTGCTGAGCAACTTCTACTTACAACTACCAAAGCAGTTTTAGCAAATGTTATAGCAAATTTTAGATTTGTCTTTGGGATTTAAGGATAAAGGTTAATATTTATTTTATATCAGTTCTTTTGTTAAATATACATGTTTGCAAATGTTGTCTGTTATTTGGACACATAATAACCAGAAGACAAATGTCAAACACATTATCAAAATAAGGACTCCCCCAATCTCTGGATAATTTTACCTTAAGACAAAAACAAGTGTTTGAGTGAGACAACTACCTAGTGTCTTCAATTGGCAATATTCCACTGTATAATGCACTTATGACTTTTAGAAGAGTCATCTTTACTGAGCTTTCTTTTGCTCTCCTAGCTGTCCTCTTGCCTTATGATCCATGCCTACACAATCGCACATTCCTTAGGGGTGTGTGTATAAATATTTAGGGGACAAAGCACATTGGTTTGCAATGTATTTTTTATTATAATCCACCCTATTACATCTTTTGGCATACTAGCCATGTGCTTTTTTTCGGACCAAAATAAAACGCAATGTTTTTAGGAGCATCATATGATCCTGGAAAGTGGGAAAATGTTGGATACACCACTAAATATAATAATGTTAGTGAGGGCATATTTATATTCAATACAACAATTTCACATGGAGATGGGAAGCTCAAAATGTAAGCTAGTTTGCCGTTTTAGCCAAAGGTCAGCTCTCTAATGCACTGCTGTCAACCTTTAAAATAGTAATGGGACCAGTTAGGGTAGCTAGAATTCAATTGCACTAAAAGTCCATTTACACCTGTGCTGACTTGTCCAAATCTACACTTGTGAAGTCTGTAGACCCTTTAAGGCTTTCAATTCAGTGAAACAGAAATAAGGTAAGGTTCAGAACCATCTTATGTGCAGAAACAGCAAACAAACATGAATCATTCCCAGGGTATTATGTCCTGACATCTTCTAGCTGTGCCACAGTGATAATAAACATTGTATAACATTGACTGAAATTGTAAAACAATATAGCTGTCAAAGTCCATAATGTTAACCCTACAAACACCAAATGTGCCCCAAAAGGATACCATTGACGTGATTGAATCCATTTGAAGTGCAAGAGCAAAAGAATAAAAAACAGCCAACACTGCAGATTGGATCCTGTGGACCGACCGGTTACCTGTCCCTAGGCCTTTAGAGATACACGCCCAGACGCTCAGCTGCACATTTAAAGGAAGTTTAAATGACACAGCAGAAATAAAGCCATCTTACTCCTGCAGGGAATACCTTAGTGAGCATTCTGCAATATCCAACAGGTCATTATCAGTTAAACAACAGCTTACATTCTCCTTTGGATGTTTCTTTAATTCCCTCTTTTCTAACTGAATAAGGTACACACTTCATTTAGCTGAATGCTAATCTTTTTTTAATAATTTATATGTATTCTATTTCATTGCTTACAGACAAAACATGAGTACTCTGTTCAGCTCTGTAGTGAAACCATGGCAGTTTCCAGGTTGCATTCCAGTGACTATACGCATATTTAAGTAGCCCTGCATTGAATCAGACCTCAAAGATGGCTGTGTGATAAGAAATACCCTTTTAAGAGGAGCTTACCATTCCTGAATATTCTTCTGCAGGATTAACCAAAAACACCCAAATGACACGTTTAGACCTGTTCTCATAAAAAGCATTGAGTGCAAAAAAATTAATAGTAGGAAGAAAAGAATGTTTACAGAAAGGACCCAAAATCTAATCTAATTGTACTTAAGAAGCTTTTATACATGTTAACGGATGTCAATGGTCGCGTGCATAATGTACCACTAGCATATCAAAGTTAAGAAATGTTTTTAAAAACATATTGTGGGTATTGGTGCTGATGGTAACAGCATACAGAACCAGTTAAGAATGCATCAATGCAATGCATGATCCCTGTCCTCTGTAGCTACTCCTTTGCAGGCGATAACAGTGACAGGCTAAAAATGGCTTGGGAGGAGAGAGGGCTAGAGGATACAGCTTGTTCAATCCCACGCATGCTTCCCACTCAACTTCAGTTTAGAACAGGCATCACCATTTGTTATCTATATCCTACTCGTTCACAGAAAATGAACAGTTTTTTAGCTCAGGATTCATTACCTAGATAAATTGTCTTTTTTTTCTCAAATCAGCTGGCACTGATTTGCTGGGAGTTGAACTCAGGTTCAGGAACCAGCTTTACATTTATCAATGGTAACTGCAGGAAAATTCTTTATAAGTCCTAAGGTTTTGGATAGTGTATGAAGGTGCTTAAACAAGTAACACTTAAAATCCAAAATGTGTAATTTACTAGAACTTTGTGAATATTTCAGTCTGGAACACCCAAAAAGCAATCAAACTAGGTTTAAGGTTATTCACTGTTGAATATTCAATGTGTTACGATTTGTAGTCAATCTGATTGGTAAAAGGCCTGTAAATGTGCATTTCACTGTCAGTCTACACCAATTTCATGTATTTATGCAGAATGGTTTGAGGCCTAAATTGAAAAGACAACTGTCATCCGAAATTGCCCAGCATTGTGTAACCTGGGCTTTCAGGGTATCTACGCATACGTCCTTATTTTCCTTCTAAACACTTGGCTAGAAATAACTCAGGCCTCTTTTTGGTAGTTAATGTCTCCTACACGAGCGCGACTGACATGGCTTGGTTAAACGTCCGGCATGGTGCCAAAAAGGACAGTGTGGCGCATATCCCATATTCAAGGGGCCAATCCCAGTGCCAGGCGGGAGATCGCTTAAGGCGGAAGAAACGTTTCCATGAAAGTATCCTACAGGAATTCAATGCACATTTCCCACTAATCTCCCTAATCTTCAGACAGAGTTAATGCAGTAAGCTATAGCTTACTGCTGTTTTGTCTGCTGCATTATATGTCCTCTTCGCATGGTATGTCACTATAAAACAGAGCTCAAATAACTTCTGGCTGTAAATTCCCAGTAAGCACGCACAACTTTAGATAACTTGTAAACATTGCCTAGACATCGGCATAGAATGTTAAATAATCAACAGTCAACAAGAAGTCTTGTTAACCAGAGTAATGTATTAAAACACCCAAATTGTTAATGTATAGTGCACTATTTGCTCTATCTGGGTTGCACATTTTTGTTAAACAATTCATGTGAAACCTCAACAACCTGTCATCTGAAAAGCGATGCACACAACAATATAGGCTAGATGTTGTCACGGAACTGGGCCTACACATGGTGTTGTGGCTGAAGAAAGTAACGACATGGGCTTTGATTCTTAATCTAAAAGTTAGTAAAATGGGGCTATAGTCTACTTTCTCAATTAAATGTTACTGACAAGAATCATAAACAATTGGTGGTAGGAAGTCAACTAAACATTGGCCAGATGCGATATGATTCGTCTACAATGTCGAAATGTGCATAATCAAGATTGACAGAGTGTTTGTTTAATGTATTAACTGGTGGAAGTGTTACAAGAGCTACAAAGTATGGAGTGGTGTTGGTTGTTTCAACGTGCACTAGGGAACGACAGCGTGAGCCTTATTCATAATTAATAAAATATTAGCGGACTTACGAGTAAACTTTCCAAGTTTACCGCAGATCTTGGATCTTTGATCATGGACTCCAGCTTTTTCAACCGGTTTTCCATCCTCCTCTCTGCACCGAGCGACATATTTGCAAATGATTAATGCCCGTTTCTTTTACATATAAAACGAGCCGTATGAGAACTCCGGGTTTACATCGGTAAAAAGTATTTTTTGGGGGGCAATGTCCGTGGGCCTAGCAGCCTCCGACTCGCCGCCCTTTGAATTCGCCTCGGAATTGCAGTGTCCACAATGAATTGAAAAAATGATAATCCACCGTAAAAAGAAGCGCAGCTCTACAAAATTGCCAGTTAGTCTGGCCAAGAAGTTGTTTCAAGCAAATCAAGATACAAATAAATAGTCCTCGTATTCCATATTAATGTTTTCTGTGATCCACGCGGCGATTAAGTTTAAATTGTGAGAAGTATCAGCAACAGGGCGTTTTCTTTGCCCCCCTCCCCTTTCTCTTCTCTTTTTGGGCGCTCTGAAGTGCTTTGCTTCAATTTCAAAAATGTGTCTCCAAAACAGTCCAGTGTTCAAAATCCAACCTTAGAAACTCTCAAATTACATTGATTGTGTGTGTGCCAAACTATAATGTCCTTGCACGATGAACGGAATGAAAAAATGTATACGACCAGAACTGCTCTTTACCTTCCATGTACTGTCAAACTATTTCGGTGTTAATCCGTGCAAGACCAAAAAACTAAGGTTCATCGGAATGGTGGATTCCTCCCTCGTACATACTACACTTCCAGAGCTCTCTCCTTCCTCAACAACATGCAGACATAGCCGCCTCATTTACCCATAAGCCTTCTCTGTGTTCTCAAGTCTAGCTTGCTCTAGCGCAGGATGTATTCATGTCGCGCTTCCTGTTTCAAAACGTTTCCTTTCTAACAGAAACCGTTTACTTCGATCGCTCCTGAGTATCGGCCGTTTTTTTTAGGTAATTCGTGCTGTTTTCCACACAGCCTGTTACGTGTTTGGAAGAAGTATTAAATAACATCTAATGATTTGATTCCATTACTTAAAATAGAGTACGTTCTAAAGCAGGGGTCTCAAACCGGTTCCAAGGCCGAGTGTCTGCAGGTTTTAGTTTTGTCCTGTAAATTGGTTCAAAGTTCAGACCTAAATTACCAGATGAGGGTAGACCTAACCAATCAGTGACATCATTAATCAATCAAGTACAAGGTGAGAGTGAAAACCTGCAGACACTCGGCCCTCCGTGGATCCGGTTTGACACCTGTGCTTTATGGCAATGCTGTGCATGTACACTATATGGACAAAATAATTGGCAAACCTACACAGGAGCTTGTATGACATCCCATTCTAAATCCATAGGCATTAATATCGAGTTGGTCCCCCCTTTGTAGCTATACCAGCTTCCACTCTTCTTGAAAGGCTTTCTACAAGATTTTGGAGTGTGTCTGTTAGAATGTTTGACCATTCTTCCTGAAGAGCATTGGAGAGGTCAGACGCTGATGTTGGATGAGGGGTCCTGGCCCCCAATTTCTATTGTAGCTCATCCCAAAGGTGTTTGATAGGGTTGAGGTCAGGGCTCTGTGTGGCCCAGTCAACCTCTTCCACACCTAACTCATCCAACCATCCCTTTATGGACCTTGCTTTGTGCACTGTTGCACAGTCATGCTGGAACAGAAAAGGGCCTTCCACAAAATGGTTCCCACAAGGTTGGAAGCATAGCATTTTCCAAAATGTCTTGGCATTTCCCTTCTGTGGAACCAAGGGGGTAAGGCCAACCCCAGAATAAGAACCCCATAGCATTATCCCTTCTCCACCAAACATTACAGTTGGCACAATGCAGGAAACATTCTCCTGGCATTTGCCAAAACCAGAACATGTTTTTACTGCTCCAGAATCCTGTGACGCTATGCTTTACACTATTCCATCCAACGCTTGGCATTGTGCTTGGTGATGTAAGGCTTGCATTCAGCTGCTCGACCATGGAACCCCATGTCATGAAGCTCCCAGCGCATAGTTTTAGTGCTGATGTTAATACCAGGGGAGGTTTGGAACTCTGCAGTTATTGTGTAAGCAGAGCGTTGGCGAGATACTTGTGGCGATGGGACTGAATGAAACACCTAAATTTAATGATTAAGGTGTGGCCCAATACCTTTGTTCATATAGTGTAGCTGTGGAGGCCAATTCAAAGTTGTACATTTCTGATCTTGCAAAAGACCCTTCCCATACTTTTGGGTGGTTAGTGCACAGTCAAGAAAGAGCCATAGGGTGGCGATAAAGACCATTATATTGCTGTAGGCTCTATACAGTCAACCTGCAAAAATGAACAGCATAGAGAAAGTTTCTTGAGCAGTCCTTCCATAAGAAGTCCATACCATGAGATTTGTTGCTTGAAAACGCTGTCTGAGGCACCAATCTGGAATTTTCCATAAGTGTTCAATGTGGTTTGGCTCTGGTGACAGATACAACTATGGCATTTTGTAAACATCAACAAGTTGAGCATTCTTCGTCACTGATCCTCTAGCCAACCATGTCTCAGCCATTTATTTATTTTTAAAGTAATTGAGATTTAATTTCCATGGTCGCCAGAATAATGGAAAACTGCATTTTGTAGATAGGACCCTACTGATGATGGTCCCAAATAAATGTGACCTGTATTTACACGTGAGTATCATTTCAACACTTATGTTGCAATTATTCATGATATGCTGTATAAGCGTATGCAATGTTTTGGCACCTCAAGTCTTCTAAAATGTGCAAATAAACACTATTGCCCTACCATTAAAATTAAAGACCATTAAAATTATAGACTGATAATTTCTTTGTCAGTGGGCAAAGGTACAAAATCAGCAGGGGATTAAATATTTATTTCCTCTACTGTATCTTTTCCCAGTTGACAAACCCCTCCCTCTCCCTACATTGTGAAACTTGTACAGAGTTTTGTTTAAGTATTCAAACCCCTCAACAATCCTCTTATATTATGGAATTACAGATTGTATGTTGAGAATTTGGTCTGTTTGATATTTTACTTTAGAACACGAACAATGTTATAAAGCCAAACATTTTTTAGATTGGGAAATATTTGTAATATTTTTTTAAACCCTGAATTAATATTTGGGTGAGCAAACTTTTGCTGGAGTAACTGCTTTAAGTATTTTGGAATAAGAATGTACACATTTTCATGTCAGATTTGCTTCATGATGTTCAGGTTAGTTCAATGAAGCTCGTGGACTGCAACATTGAAATAGTGCCACAGATTCTCAATGAGATTGAGATTGGGATTATACAGCATTCACCTTTTAGTTCTAGAGCCACTCTAATGTTGCTGTGCCTTTATGCTTAGGATACTTTTTCCCATTGAAAGGAATGTTTTTTACTTGACTCAAGGACTGAAGCAGTCTTTGTATTCTCTTGTAGCATTTCCCTATATTTTGATACACCCATTCATCCTTAAATGTTAGCAAGATTCAGAGTTCTTGGTGATAAGAAGCAGCATACGTAACTGTAGCAATGGTGTGTCTAGAGCAATGGTGTGTTCGATTTGTGCCTCACAAAGTGGTTTATGTTTTGGACGAAAAGTTCTATCTTGGTCTCTTCTGACCACAAAACCTTCTCCCACATGTTTTTTGGCATGAGACTTCAGATTATAGATGGTTTCCACAAATACATTCCAGCATAAAACCAATGTCAATTGACAATAACTGATTATACTAATATGTTTTAAAGAAACATTTTCAATATAATTCAGACAAATTTGTAATTCAGTAAATTTGAAGGGTGTAAAACCTTTGCAAGGTACTGTATATAGAATTCCCCATGGCCCTCCATTTATGTATTTGCTACTCCGTCCACAATTTACACAAGTGACCCAGGGCTAAGGAGGTAATAATCAAAGGTGCAAGGGCTAATAAGATGTTTTTGTGCTAGAGGCAGCAGCCAAGACAGCCAAAACCAAATAAAGACTAAAGTGCATATTATTTATTTCTGTATTTAAAATTTGTGTCTGTCTGTCATAGAGATGTTGAAAGGACATAACTAGGAGAAAATGTGTTTACCAATTAAGCTATCCACCATTTTATTTAACTAACTAGTTGGGACTTTTTGATCCCAACTCTGAGGAACCAGGCAATTAATTATACTAAAATGTACTACTTCAACATGGAAATGGGTTGAATTGCATTGGCTATGCTGTAACATACACTGTAATGGCACGGATGTACCGAATAGACCTTTTTCCATCTGTGTGGCATGTGTTTGGCACTGTCTGCTGTTGCACGGATATGACAATGATGAAACAGGATGGTGTGTGCTTCAATTTATTATTCTGCATTAGCAATTCACTGAAAAAAATCAAATACTGTTACAGCACAAAATTATTATTTCCAAAGCAATCTTGGCAACAAGTTATAGTAACAACTTCATAATAAAAAGTCAAAGGTAATTTCCATTTCTTAGTTTTCTTCCCTTTAATTAAAAAAGAAATAATTCACTCTTCAACAAGCTTTAACATTTAAATAAAATACCCAGTCCAAATTTTTTATTTGCAAATGCAAGGATTTGTCAATAATAAATAATACTATAAAATGTACACAAAAAGATTGAAAGTTCATCACAAGGTAAAAACATAGAAGTGGTAGGGTTGATGTCTGGTAAAAGGAGTTGATTGAGTTGGAGGGGTGTTTTAGCAAGATGTGAGGGTTGGGTTCATACAAGTCACAGAAAAGCTGGTCATCTATACATCAACACTAGCAACATAACAAGGTTGTTTTTTGTCAATTTTCTTTTGTACAAAGTGGGGTCTTTACACGCAAGCATCATCGTCTGCACAGTAGAGAACACAAGCGAGATTTAAGGCAACTTTTCTGTTCACATTTGAAAAGAGACATGAGCATTTCTTTTACCTTTTTTTGATTTATTTGTATTTCTTCTCACTATCAATATTTTCATGTAACAAGATGCTATTACATACATATGTGAGACTGTAAACCTAACATGTTTACTTGAATTACTTAGTTGGTGGACTTTATTTTATTCTTCATCTCTTTGCCATGAAATTGATAGTTATTCCCACATTATTCTGTTAGTAGCATTTGCAAGATTGAAGATGCTGGCGAAAGGGGTGAATCAGCCTTTCATATACAATGATGAAGGTTATATTAAGGTGTGTGTGTGTGTTGCATTGTATGTGTTTTAGGGTGTGTCAGGTCAATTCAATGGTCTATGGGAGTGTTGGTAGGGAACTCTCCTATAGAAAATCGTATTTTCAGTTACACCGTGATGGCAGCAAATCATATTTACCCTGACACTTAGTTGCAATACTTTGATTCACAATTTATTTTTCATCCAGATGCCCCAAGTCTAACAGACAGGACAACAATGGTTGGGGGAGATCAGTTGCATGCATGCACACACAGACCCACACACAATTCTGCTGTCAGACAGAAGCCTGACCTGATCCATTGTCTTAGTTTCAAATGTCTCTCACATCTGTCAAAAACCACAGACACTACAAGTTTACAGTTTCATGGCTATATTACTCCAAGTATCTCTGGTTCACTTTAAGCAACTTGGGGAGGTAAAAAAACCAGAACTAAGAAATGCCAATTATTTCTTCAATAATTTCAAAAAATGTTGTTAAAATCCTTGTGTGCAACAATTCTTGTAGAAAATTAACCGCTACTATAGATTGTGCAGTATGATGACTGCAAAAGGCCATGTGGCTGATTCTGAAAATGTGTTTATTTAATATTTATCTAAAAGAGACTGGAAATTCAAGGCAATAATTACTGTGAAACAGAATCCTCTTCTTGGCACGGAAAAGGCAAAGCCTAAATGCTTGGCTATCAACACGCTTCAGATTATGTTGCAGTGCTTACTCTGAGTCAACAGTCTCTAATCAGAACATTAGTCTCTAGTTCCACCTGCTTGGCATACACAGACACTGTGGCAAACGCTACTGTCACCCGGGAGGGAGTCAAAAGAGCAGAGTTGGAACAATATGTGGATGGAGAAAGAACATTCACTACTAGTAGGAATCATGTACCGGTACCCATTCAACTGAATTGTGTCCAAACCTTTGAGTCATACTGGATCTCAAAACGTAATTTCAGTTAGTGTGTGCATACATGCATGTAGGTGAGCAAGTTAAAGTGTACATCAAGGAGGGTGGTGAGTCATTGCCTTCACTACATTTGTGTTTGTGCGTTCCTTTGAATTAATGAAAAGCTATGCTAGGCTTAGGGGTTAAGATTACTGTCAGGGTGAAAACGTTTAGGGATTTTGTGGTTACAGTTAGGGTTACAGTAAGTGCTAGAGATTTTTTTTTTTTTTAAATGTAAATCTAGTGTTACTCCTGACAAGCACTTTAAGTGTGTGTGTTTGCAAATGCACTCGTGTGTAACTACCATTTCTTTAGTGCAACATGCAACCCATAGCTCTATTTGGTGTGTGGCATTGCACTTCACATCAGTTCAGAGGAAGAGTTCACATAACAACAGAAAAGAGAGACAGAAAATGTAGGTAAGCAAGTGAAGATTTGGGCAGAGGTCTATTTTGAGGAATCTTTAAATCTTTGCACCAAAAGTTTTAAAAACTTGTATTTGGCCTGACAGTAAATTTGGAAACCTTTCAGTTACTGTAAGTGCAACTTGTTTTTGGCAATAATATGTCAGATTTGTCACAATCTTTCTCAATTCTACGCAATAGAATGATTTACAATAATTTAGAATGGGATGGAGAAGTGAAATGTTTCCCACCCTCTATATTTTTATGTTTCATGTTAATAGTATTGTATAATCTGTAGTTTATGTAGACGTTGTGTCTGTATCCTGCTCGTACTACATTGTGCATTGCTGACAGCACCTGTTCAAAAGTTCAAACTCCTGGTATGTGTAAATGCACTTGGTGAATAAAGTGATTCTGATAGCATAACGTAAATATGACGATCTATGACAACTTGGGACTGGTTAAGGAGCTAAATCTTTTTTTCAGTAGTTTGACTTTACAAATAGTCCTACAGTACGTTTGGACCAGTGTCTCACACTAATTATCTAGGAGAGACAAGTAATAATGATTGTAAGAGAGCCAGCTTTGTTTGTCAATTGTAAATCCTAGTGCAACGTTACAACCCTGAACACTAGTGATGAAACAATGCTAATGGCTGTGGTCTCAACTCTGAATTGACGCAATCCTGTCTAGCATGATGATCAGCAGTCATGGTTTAGCTTCCATTATGGAAGTCACCCCATTGCCATAGCCTTAGTGTAAGCATCAGAGATGTGGCTGAAGACACAGTCTATTATTATGATTACGGTGAATTTAATAGCAGAAGAAATGATTAGAAGTAGAATTATAAAGCAGAAGATGAACTTAAAAAGTCTTCTATTAATACCATGAAACCAACCAAAGATCAGTCCAATAATGCCATGGTTTCCTTCTATTGTGAAGATTTCCTCATTGCTCCACAAGAGACAGACTTGTGATGCTGTCTCCAAGGATTGAGACCTCGATGGGACAAGGCCTCTAATGCTCTTCTTTTCTCTTGTTCTCAGATATTGTCTGTTGGATTGTTAACTTGTATTATCAGATGTCTCTTTTTGGTTACCCGTGCAAAATGTTCTGTCACCCTCAATAGCGGGAGTTGGTGGTCAGAATTGTTTTGCTGGTTGTGATCATGCAAAGAATGGGGTGGGTAAGTATGAATTTAGCCTGAATTTCTTGCCACTAAAATGCTCTACCCTTTACTCTGAAACAAAAAAGGCTCCTTTCCCAGCAAAGATATGCTGGTAAATATTTGGGCTTTGTATTGTGTCTTATCAGTCTCACACTGAATATCTGACAGAGGATTTGCTCTGGAAACTAGATGGGGCCATGTGGACGAAAGGAATGTCTCAAGACTTCTGGTCTGACCGGGTCAATACTGAAAGCCTCTTCCACTGGTCCAAGGGTTATTGGTGTTGGGCTAGGCTAAGTGGTCAATAGTGTGGTAGCAAGGCTAGAATTCAGAGTGCTGGTTGGCTGGGAGAGAGGTTCATGGAGGAACGAGGGGTGGATGGTAAAAGGCTAGTGTTGTCAAAACCTTCATCAGTTTCCCTCATTCTGATGGCGAGATACTGCCAGCTGAAATATGAAGCAAGAAAGAAGATCCAGAATTAGACACATTAGCTCAGACTGAGAGAATTATAATTTTACCAGCATTTTCCCCAGTCTATTTATCAACCAGACAGGTCTCTCTGACCCAGCTGCCCAGCTAGTATTAGCATGTTATAAAACCAAATACATTGCCTCGTGTTGGTACATGTATGTTAGCACCCTCTCTCAAATCAAGTTATAAGCTAAAGAAAGGGGATCAGAGATAAGGAAATATTTCAAATATTTCAAATGAACTTTGTAAACAATGAAAATACTTTTTGAGGCTTGAAGTATTCATATAACATTTGAGTAGTAATCATATAATATAATCAAACAGCAGTGCAATTGTATACTTAAGTAATACAGCATGGGACTGGCATAGCCAATATAAGACAGTTAGTAATGATGGATTATAGGTATATTGGTCATACCAACATCCATGAAATGCCTTATTGTTATATTATATTATTGTAAGCAACACATTTAGAACAACAAAAAATAAAATATATCAACTGTTTGTTTTGAATCAGAAAAGCTGATTGTCTCCCAGCTATGATATATTAGACCAAATACCAGTGGTATGACATCAGATATGACCGCACTAATTGAGTTAGTAACCAGTTTATGAATACAATATGTCATCTCAGGGGTTTGTGATATATTGCCAGTATACAACAGCATTTTGTTCAGGCACACCTAAGAATAGCTCTTAGCCATGGTATATCGGCTGTATGTATCACATCACAAAGGCCATTGTGCCTTATTGCTTACATAAGACATTAGTTTCAGCCAATCAGCATTCTGGATTCAAACCACCCATTTTAATATGTACATAAAAATATGCTGCAAAGCAACACAACACAGAAAACACCCTCCACATGTTAACAAGGCCTTTTTGAAAAGCTGTCAGACTGTTTAATATTTGTGTGACTGTAACTACTGTGTCTGTCCACAGTTTCTTTTCAATTAAAATATTGTTGACAGTCTTATTCTGGTGACTTGATACACAAAAACATTACAAGAGCTAAAAGACTAGAGCAATTTAACATAACAGTTAAACTCAATAGAAAATGCAATGTAACTTCAGATTTGTATTTGGTACTTTAAAATGCATGCAAAAACTCATTTATGTGCCTCATGCACCGCTTCTAAAATACACACCACTGATGGAAAATGTGCATTTGTTTTTGCTGATATTAACACTTGCATGAAAGTCGGGCGCCAATTTTATTGAAACCAAGCTATTATTCTCACACCACTTCTAGGGTCAGGTAAACAGCAAATATGATGAGAGTGGGAGGAGGGGCCTCTTTGGGTCCTCTGATTAGGGCACCGTGAGACCAACCTTTTCTGCCTCATTTGTTCTGATTGCGTATTCGCAGGCACCTCCTCTTTTGCGGCGGCTCCAGCTCGGGGCTCCCTGGCCCTGTCGACAGGGGAGCGATGAGGCTGCAGGACACGATGGCCGTCTTGTCGCTGGCCTTTGGAACGAGCTGGATGACGCAACCAGCCTTGGGCAGGAGCAGGGGCAGTGCATAGGCGTGGTCGTCGTCATCGTCTAGATCCGGAAGGTCGTTGTTGGCTTCCAGCTTGCATTCCCCCGTGCCCCCCTGCGCTGTCTCCTCACTTGGGCCCCTCTTACCTGGTTCCCAGTCTGCCACCGAACAGCTGTTTTCCTTCAGTGCCTCCCGCTCCAGCTCGCAGTTGGCTGGATCTCCACCCCCTCCTCCTCCGCCTCTGTGGCCAGGATCGGACGACGACGTGGGTAGCGTGCTTCGACAAGGGCTGTCTATAGATTGACTGCTGCCGTTTACTATGACATTACAGGGGGCAGTTGGGCTGCAGGGCTGGGTCCGTGTAATGTTATGGTGGTTCGTGAGCTGGGCAAGGTGGGAGTTTTGGTTTGGCTGGGGAGATGCAGCCTGGCCACACTGCATGGAGAATGACTCCAGAGAGCCACTAATGGCTTCCCTGATCTCCTGGCTCATGTCTTCTAGGCTGCTGTTGCCCTTACCCGGCCCTGAGGCATCCAGAGGGGATGTTCCAGAGGGTGGGGGGCTTGATGAGTCCCCGTCTGGTTCCCCCTTCACCTGGATACTGGGCACCACCTGCTGCAACCGCGACCGCCCATCCAGAGTCAGGTCGATTACGCCCTCTTGGAGCGAAGGGCCAGAGCCGTCAGAAAGGGAGAGGCCCAAGGTGTTGGTACTCCCAGGACTCTCTGTCTTTAAGGTTAGGTCCACCACATCAGTCCTACTTCGGTCTGAGCCAAAATGCCCAAAAAATCCAGGAGAGTGCACCTCAGAACTAGAGGTCCTTTTGTGTTCCGCTCTGAATGTACCAGGAGAAAATGGCCTGGGGTCCATAAACTCAGTGGCCTTCCCTGACGTCCCAGGAATGGTGTTGTTGTTGCTGGGGTTGTCCTTGGAGGTCTTGGGGTTGAAAGGAAAGGGTATTGGGATAGGGATGGGTACGGGTAGGGGCACAATGACAGGGTAAGGGACCAGAAGGGTGGGCGGGGGCACCAGGGGGGCGAGGGAAGGCATGCCAAAGTTCATCACAGGTGGCATGTGCATGGGCCCATTTGGCATCATGTTGGGGTGGAAGGGAAACCCTGGTATGTGTAGACCTGGATGGGGTGGCATCATCCCAGGAGGGTTCCCTCCCAGGTTAGGGTTGGAGGAGGGGTGGTGGTGGGGTGAGAACTGTGGCCGATGCATGGGGCTGGATGGGGGACCCAGGGTTCTGGGTGGCAGGGGTGGTCCGATTCCAGGGATCATGGGGTTGGACAGGGGGCTGTTGGGACCTGGGCCATGAGTAGGTGGGCGGAAGAAGGGCTGGCGCATCTGCTGCATCATCTGGTGCTCCATGAAGAAGGGCAGGGGCACGGGACCCCTGGGAGTCATCACCATGGGGGGGCTGCCTGAAGGGACTCCCATAGGGGGGTGCAGAGAGGGGTGTGAGTGAGGGGCCAAGGTGGGGCTTTCATGTGGTCTGGGTGTATGATTTTTGACAGATGACGAGGAAGGAGAGCAAACAGTGCCTGTCTCAGAGGGAGAGGCAATGGTGGAACTGGATGGAACCGGCACAGAGGAGTTTCCCCCAGGGGAAGGAACTTTGCGCCGCAAGTCACCCAAGGGCATGCCCCAGGACTCAGGTGTGAGGAGCTGCACCCCGGTGTTGCTCTCAGACTTTCCCTCCACAGGACTGTGTCCAGGATTACACAGTCCACCCGGCAGTGCTGCCTGAGTCTCTTTGTAGAAGATGTCCATCTTGTACTGGTTCAGGCATTTGGCACTGCAGAACTGCAACCTTCGTTCACCAGCACCGAAGTCTAGGTACTCCTTGGTGTGGCGGATGTGTTTGCACCAGTCACAGACCTGTAACACAAAACACAAGACAAAGGACATCATCAGATCAATGCACTTTAGACACAACACATTTCAGGCAAAAAAATCTAAAAATATTGTAGCCATGAAGTAAATATAACAACTTTGATAACC
Source organism: Novumbra hubbsi (assembly GCA_016801125.1). Classification (NCBI taxonomy): domain Eukaryota; kingdom Metazoa; phylum Chordata; class Actinopteri; order Esociformes; family Umbridae; genus Novumbra; species Novumbra hubbsi. The sequence goes on from JACXGK010000250.1 coordinate 72,349, forward strand.
TGTGTATTATTGCATCCTCGTGAGGCAAACCCATTTGTATTACTATGCTTCGAAGGCATAACGGCACATAGTTTAGGGTTAGGGTTACTTTTGAGGTTCTGGTTTTGTTAAAATGATACTTTTAACTAGCTTTACACGTAGTACGAATCTGGATTGGCTTACTTAAAGCTTTTTAATAAACAAAACTTTTTCCAGACATATTATTCCCATTTACAGTACACCTGCCATGAGGTTGTCACATCTTTAAATTCATACAGAACCACTCAAATACACATGAAACCACTGATCCGCATGGGACAATAGCCACAGGCACAGCTGCAGGACATAACAGCCTGAAGTAAAAGGTTTTTCCTGTAAGCCATGAGTATGACTGGGGGTACATGATTGTGGTGGGTGAGATGGGTAGACAGAGACAGGTGAACAAGCTGGCTGCCAGTACAGGGCATGAAGTGAAAGTGACAGCTGGATAGAGTTCTACTTGTTCTGTTGAAAAATAGCTGAGCATCATCTAGATGGGTGATATGATTCATAACTGTTTACAACTGATGTGCAACTTTAATGAGTGACGGGACCTTTCCATTGCATAAAATGCTTAGTAACACTGTGATTGTCCAATCATCACATATGCAGCAGTTAGATTAATTTGTGTTCCTGATATAATGAATGTGACTCTGGCGAGAGGATGTAAATGGGTGGGCCAGGGAGGTGGGACACAGCCCAACACACAACTCAGTGCCAGCTCAGAGAGATGGGGCTGTGAAATACTGAAGATAATTAATCAGCTGTCAGGCCCCTCAACGACATCTATCCTTCACACACACCATAAACCTCCTCGCGGAATAATAACAAATTGTGGGATGGCTACTGAAAGACGACTAAGTAACTCACTGACATATGAGCCTTTTGATCTTAAGTCATTCAACATTCAGAGATTTTGTAAATCAGAACACACGTACAACCAAACAGAGACATATACACATACACATACACATATCTAGACAACTTCAGGTTTGAATTGGTCATTTAGTTGGACATGGACTCTTCTCAAAGTACACAACAATTTTGGGAGCCCTCATCATTTTCCCTGAATGCAACTCCCGCCATTTCTGTTATCCTTCTCTGAACCCTGGTTTGTTTAAGAGATCTGTTACACATTTGTCATTCTGATACATTAAGATCTTTCAAGAAAGACCTACTAACCAAAAGTGGCCAAAAGTTTTGAGAACTTTTACTGCTTCAGTTTTTGTGATGGCAATTTGCATATACTCCAGAATGTCATGAAGAGTGATGAGATGAAGTGAAATAAATTACAAAGTCCCTCTTTGCCATGAAAATGTACTTAATCCCCCCCCCAAAAAAAGCCCTGCCACAAAAGGACCAGTTGACATCATGTCAGTGATACTCTCGTTAACACTGGTGAGAGTGTTGACGCGGACAAGGCTGGAGATCACTCTGTCATGCTGATTGAGTTAGATTAACAAACAGGAAGCTTTAAAATGAGGGTGGGGATTAAAATAATTGTTCTTCCCCTGTTAAATTGTTGTGAAGAAGGCTTAACGGCACCAGAGAAAGTCTGGCAAGCGCCAGGACCATCTCCTAATGTTGATTCAGCTGCGGGATCGGTGCACCACCAGTGCAGAGCTTGCTCAGGAATGGCAGAAGACAGGTGTGAGTACATCTGCCTGCTGCCAAGACTTTTGGAGGATGGCCTAGGGTCAAGAAGGGCAGCAAAGAAGCCACTTCTCTCTAGGAACAACACCAGGGACAGACCGATGTTTTGCAAAAGGTACAGAGATTGGATTGCTGAGAACTGGGGTTAAGTCATTTTCTCTCATGAATCCAAATGTTTGGGGCATCTGGAAAAACACTTGTCCAGAAAAGAAAAGGTGTGCGCTACCATCAGTCCTGTGTCATGCCAATGGTAAAGCAACCTGAGACCATTAATGTGTGGGGTTGCTTCTCAGCCAACGGAGTGGGCTCACTCCATGAATAAGGAATGGTACCAAAACATCCTCCAACAGCAACACCTCCCAACAATCCAAGAACAGTTTGGTGATGAACAATGCCTTTCCAGCATGATGGAGCACCTTGCCATAAGTCAAAAGTAATGACATGGCTTGTGTATCAACACCTGAACATTTTGGGTACATGGCCAAGAAAATTCCACCAGACCTTAATCCCATTAGGAACTTCTGGTCAATCCTCAAGTGGCGTGTAGACAAACAAAAACCCACACATTCTGACAAACTCCAAACATTGATTATGCAAGAACGGGCTGCCATCGGTCCGGATGTGGCCCAGAAGTTAACTGACAGCATGACTGACAAAAATATCTAAAAACATTGCAGCAGCAAACTTCTTGTAACCCAATACTTGTGTCATTCTCAAATCTTTTGGCCACGGCTGTAGATCTTAGATGATTGGCCGCCATGATTCATTTACTGTCCTTGAATCATACTTTTTCATCCCCTTCCCCCTCTGTCAATTGACAGATCATGATTGTCAAAGCTATGGACAAATCAGTCAATGACAACCGCATCTGTAATATGGCTTTAATGTTAAACTCTCTCCATCAGATGCGCATCTAGATGTCAGTCACTGCAGGAAAAGCTTCAGGTTGTAGACATGACAACCAAATACCACCTCCATATTGCTATAGTGGCCAGCTTAAAGGGAATCAAAGCCTACTTTTGGAAGGTACTCTCACAGGTGAATGATCTATAGTCCGCCATTTAGCGTTGATATCAGTAATCTTTTTAAACTCCTCATTTGATCTTGTCAAACGCAATGAGCCAGAGCTAAAAAAAAAAAAATGCTATAAGACTTGAGTTAAATTATGGTAAGCCTGGATATTTTAAATAATAAATGTGTTAAAATTTTTGTGGACTAAAAAAGAAGACAGATGGAGAGCACTTAACTACTTTCTGCACTGTGAGTGAAATTTCACTGTGCATTACCTTAATGGAGTTCTTTTTTTTATCTCTACACTCTCCCTCTCCTGGTCACAGATGTTTTCAGTTGAATGTAATTATGGTCATTTATTTAAACCACGGCTATTGTACTGGCGGTCGCTTTGGCTCTGTTTAACCATTTGCTTTGCTGTAGGTAATTACCTAACCACATATCAAGTCAAGACAGACATCACTGGATCATTTATTTTGTATTTTGTGGTTTTAATTGAACTTGTTTACTGTACTACTTGCCTGGAATTTTAGGTGTTAGAAATACAAGTGTGATTGGATAATTATTACTAGTCACCTCTATACCATTACATTGATTTTACAATCCCTACTTGTACTTTTGAAACTGAACATTTTCTCCAAACTGATTAACAAGGTAACACAATGTGATGGTGAGAGGAAGTAACCACTTCTGTTGGGGTGACAGTATTATCTGGTACAGTATATTGTTGTGGCCAGTATCTGATTGCAGGAGAGTGTTGTTTGTGACATTACACATTTTCAGTGGATAGCTTTGGCAAGGTATATGAAAGAGATTTTGTATCACAGGTAGGACATCATATCACCTTTTGCTCCTCTAATTGCTTTGGTAACCAGTTTATAATCCCAATAAATAATCTCAAGGGTTTGTGGTACAATGCCAATATACCATGGAAAAGAACTGTTTATAGGCAGAATGAATCGCGGAGTGCCTGGACACAAAATTCTGAGAATGCAGAATTTAAAAAGTTGTAGCAGGACCTATGTAGCTTTTCTGAAAACATTATGGAAATGTATTTGATATGACAATTCTTTAGTGTTAATGTGCCAATATGCAGATTACACAAAATAAACCAAATGTTGTTTAATTATTAACCTATTTGCTTAATTTGCATCAAAAAGTTTTGGGGCAAATAATTAATTTGTATTTATTATTGAACTGTTTGAGAAAAAACATTTTGTTTACCCTTGTATTCATTCTCCCAAAGTGTACACTGCTAACCCTTACCATTGTAGATCAGCCAGTGGATGTCCAAGAACAAAACCAAACAACCTCCTTGAGACTACAGAATCTAGAAAACATTTTATAAATATTTAGCCAAATTGTATTTTTTAAGGAATTATTTGTAATAAACTAGTAAGTGCACCTGATGAGGGGGATTTTCCAGACACTCCATATCTTAGTTAATAATATGACTTGTGGGAATTTCATTTTAAAGCAAATCTAAATACATCCACAGGTTCCAGAGGCTCCCATGATTGAAATGGTAGCTCCAACCTTTTGGTCATGGCAAATACATTTACCGTAAAAGCTTATATCGCCTGGTTCCCAAGATTCTGCTGAACACAGTAAAAGAAAAATCGTGCGGCTCGCACAAACATAATTGAATCAGGCGACACTCAATTACCAAATTCAAACATGCCTGCATGATGATATATTCATATGGACTTTGTATATTACAGAAACCAGCATTTGAAGGGGACAAAATGACCTGGGAACAAATATTAAGAGGACCAGCATCTGATGGGAGGATGGAATTATCTGGGATAGTCTAATATATTATGAGGACCAGTATCTTCAGGGAGGAAATTATTAATTGGGACAGTCTATTATGGGGACCAGTATCTGCTAGGGTTAGACATATCTGGATCACGGTTACGAAACCTGAAAATCAAGTTACGGGCCTATTCCAACACAAAGAACAAAAAATCACATACTGAACCCGAAAACGTTTAAATTAAATTCCAATTAAATTACCGGTTTGAAATGTATCAAAATGTCTGCAAGCCCCAAATGGTCAATATGAAACTGTCAGAAAATACCCAATTATGCATGAGGAGAGAACACAACATCTGAACATGAAAAAATAAAAACAATTTGAATGAAAAAATGTTGTGATTCACCCTAAATAAATGTTTGTGCAAACACTAAAAACTAACAGCATTGTCTCCTTAAAAACAACATCTTTACATTATTCAACACATCAGACAATCATGGATATTAAAATATGTTATTACAATTCTAATTTAGCCATAAATATGTAAACTCTATCTGGTTGTTAAATGTTTTAGTCCTTACAAGCACATCGCTGTTTGTCTTGAAGACAAGCCTGGGCGTATCCTTAGAATAGCTGTGCTGGGGTAATTTCTCACCATGGCCGTCTTCGTCTCTCGCCTGAGGGGAGAAATAACGGCCTCTTTTTATGAACGGACAAAATAAACAGGTGAACAGAAAAGAAGGGAAAACAACAACAAACGTATGAATGGAAAGACACAATGGTAAAATGGTGAGCATGCATTTGGGTTGCAGAATCTTATGCAGGTTCTCATCATCATAATGTGGAAAACGTTTATTTGTGAGTTGGGGAGTTTTCTGTTACAATACTGTGTGTAATAACTATGGTTATTAATCATAGTGATAGCTGAATAGCCAAGATGTTTTATCGGTAGTACTATTATGAATTCAGTTTAAATATTGTTATTAGGGACTAAATACTAAACTGATTGTATTTAAGGACTTCAAAGGAGATCTTTTGAAAGAATGTCACAAGCAATGTTCCAGAAATAAAGGTTAAAGATAAACTACAGGATATTGAGCATCAAACAAATAGTAACATATAGAACAAATCTATAAAATATCATACGACTAGCAAAATATTGTTGTTTATTTTCTGCTGGTCATAACACAAAATCAGTTTTGGCTCCTGAGACTTGCTTCAAAACTACTGTTTAAAATTCTACAACATCTCTGGTGTGCAACTTTAAACTCAGCACAACTGAGTTTACATTTTAGTCATTTTGCACACGCTCTTATCCAGAGTTACAATAAGAGTTTATAGTATGCTCTCAGTTTTTACTTTGGCACTAGACACTGTGCAGACACACATCGGTAAGCATTGCATTTTTAACACACACATATTCACACTCACTTATGTGTCAGTGTGTCATTACCCACTCTCCATGTTGTGCTGTAACCCCCTGGCCCTGTGCCAATTCATTTACATATAGTGCTAATGAGGTGCCAGTGGATGAGGCATGACAGAGAGAAACAGAGAAAGCATAAGAGAAAGAGTTCAACATGCACTAGACACAAAGTGTACAGTCATACAATGGGGATGCCACATCCTCTAATTGGAATGATAGTGAAAGTCCAGTCATACAATGGGGACATCACATCCCTTACTAAGAATCATAGTAAATGTCCAGTCATACAATGGGGACAGCACATCCTTTACAAGGAATCATTATGAAAGTCCAGCTATAAAAAGGGGACAGCAGATCCTTCACTAGGAATTATCGTAAAAGTTCAGTTATATAATGGGGACAGCACATTCTTTACTAGGAATCATAATGAATGTCCAGGTATAAAATTAGGACAACACATCCTCACCTAGGAATAATAGTAAAAGTTCACTTATACAATGAGGACACTGCATAATTTCTTAACAATCCTGCCAAACACTGTTGTATAAAGTTACAGAAAATAAATTAAAACAGAGTATCTGCTGATAAACACTTACACGTGTTAAAAAAGGTTAATATTAATCCATACAGAGTCAAGCAACCATTGGAAACAACCCTTTGAAATAAACATATAATTATTAGTAATGATTTCAAATAATTGGTTGCTGTTACAGTAAATATGGATAATGCTGATGCACTTTATAGTTTTTGGAAGAAAAGCTATTTCAAAGGTTACTCTTCCTAAAATACTATTCCATTTTTACTTTAAATCACATATAGCTGTACCATGCCAACTAAATACAGTTGCAGCCGGGCTAAAGTGTCCGGTGTAAACATGGTATCACAATAACACACCAACGGTATGTGCGCCCATTAGTGACTCCAATGCCCTGAGGGAGTGAAACACCAGCTGTCACTGTGCAAGCCTCCATATGGGCAGCTGTGCCTGTCCAGGTGTATGTACATTTCACCTGCCAAGAGGTGTGTTTCGAAAAGATACTGATGGGAGAGAGAATCTCTCTATCGCTCTCCTAAACACACACCAAAATGGATAGTCATTGAGTTCCCATAGAACTGAGATTTTTGCAATGTTTTTTATTTAAAAAATCTAGTCACCTTAACACTTACAAACGCACATGCAAGCCCACACACACAGAAATTCACTTTTCACCCACTTAGGTAAGAGAACTCACTTTCCTACCTCTTATTAGACTACCAATCTAACTGGATTTTTTGCAAAAAAATTAACTACTTCCTGTTTGGTTCTAAAGTTAACAATCTTATTCATGCTAATCCAGTATGTATTGTGCACCACTGCTTTATGTCATTTTGTAATATTGTAGGACATCAGTGTTTTAAAATTACATAACAAATAGCTAACAGCTAAATAATTAAATTGTAAATCTGCAGGTAGGTTCATCCAAACCTAAAAATAATGTATGATGTCTATTGATTACCAACTTATATTGCAAAATGTATTTTGTTCTAAAACAATCTATCTGGTTAAGTGATACATTCAGATGGAAAGTGAGAGTGATGTATTACAAGGTAAAAATCCAGTTCCTTTCCTCAAACTCCTATTCTTCTTGCACTTTATTATTTGCTGTCAGCTATGAAATAACCCCCTCTCTCACTAGGTGCTTCCTCTGCAACATTGGGGCCTAGAGGTTCCATAGCAAGGAGACACAAGGCTGGCAGGTAACACACACACCTTTATTATTCAGCTTGTCTTCCTTGACACTTGATCCAGATGCTGAAGTATATTGCAGAGTGTGTCAGAGCAGTGCGGGCAAAAGCCTGTGTGTAAAGATTTGTGTCTGTTTGAGGTGACGTGACGTTACTGTGGTGACGTGTACAAGCACTCTGCCCCTCTTGCCTTGAGGGACCTCAGAGACAAAGACTGAGAATTCAGAATTGGAATTGTACAGGTCTCGAGAGGTGCATGGAGGAGAAAAAAACATGAGCAATAAAAAGGAATATTGCAGTGGAAATGTGCTGTAAAATGCAAGCTAGGTTCTGCACCTTATATAGTGCTTTAACTGTACACACAATGTAAGGGGAAGAAGAAGAGATTCTGGGTGTGTTATGATGCCACAACATCAGTTTTCTACCCTGTAAACTGTGCAAATGTATAATGCCAGTCAAAGTTTCGACAGAAATACTCTTTCAAAGGTATTTGGAACCAAAAATCTAATGTGGGCGGATTTCCACGGGTATAATAAATCATGTTTCTTGGACCAAGCAAAGCATTTATTCTTACTGGTGTCAATACAAAGTGATGTTCTTGAAATATACGGATTGACTGAACACTAATGTTATAACAGACTGTCATTTTTCTTCACTTACTTGTGCTGTTTTTGCCAAGATACGGACAACTACAGTGCAGAAATAAGCTGTTTGAGAGAACGCAAAGAGGCTAGTTTGAAGAATCTAAAATACAAATGTATTTAAATTGTTTTCACACTTTTTAGTAACTACATAATTCCATACATGACATTTCATATTATTGATGTCTTACTATATTTCTAATATTTTAAAAATAGAAAAATTTAAGAAATACCCTTGAATGAGTAGGTGTGCCTAAACATTTCACTGATATTGTAAAAAGCCTTATCTGCGAAAAGTAACAGACTCCCCATCAAACACTAGATGGATGGTGTTGTGCACTGGCAATGGGAGGAACGAAATCCTCGCCACCTCAATTGCCATAGGAGGAGATTGGGTTACGCGGACAAGGCAGCTGTAGATATTCAGCGAAACGCGATGCGTCTCCACTGCCCACCCCTACGCCATCCTACTCACAATGTCCTGTCTCTCCTTTCAGATACACACCGACACAAGATACATTTTTATCCATGCCATTTTTTGTTGAAAAGACTGGAGGGTTTGTTGTTGTGGCTAACCTTGTGGGTGCATAAAAAAAGAAACATGTGGATATCACTTACACAAATGGCCTGCACAAATGTGAGCGTGAGAGACGTAACCCAGAATGTACACCACCTCAGCAGACAAGGCCCTTCTGTGCTCTAAACATGTCTGTTTTCCCCAATGTGGGAATTGTCCCTGGACAACTCTTCACTTAGGTATTTCTAGATACAGCAATCTTGAAAGTGTAAAATAAAGGTTGATTTTAGTATACTTTCACTTTATAATAGCAGTAGCACAGAAACCACAGAACAAATCAACTCATGCCCTGAAAATAGTGGGAACAGAAAGAGAACTTGGTTCACCTATCCTATATAATCAGACATGTCTACTTCCTTTTCCATAGCTGGTAGCATACAGAACTATGCTAAGTGATTATGTTTGGATGAAAAATAAACTTTGGACATACAAGGGAAAGGAATAAAGACATATCATACTTACACTGTAATTCCTTATATATCCAAGCTTAGGTATAAGAAAGAAAGCAGAATGTTTAACTTCAGGAATCAGGACAAAATTAAGCACTATTTGACTCAATGACTGTATGTCATTGGAAAGACAAACAAATCATTAGAAGCTTTGTTAATTATCTGGCTGCATATTAAAATATGATGACAGAAACTGTGATTCTGCATGTTAAAAAATAAAACCACGAAACAACGATTGATGCTAATCTATTACAATGTGTTCTCGGACACAAAAAGTTGGAAATTGAGGAGCAAAATATCAAAAGTGCTAAAGCTTGTGGCTTCTCACCAAGCCAAATGGTAGAGATACTGTGCAAAGTTGAAATATTAGGAATTAGAATTATAATTCTAAAGGATTGGCATGTATTTTACAGCATCTTAATCAGATAGATCTGGAGGAGTGGATGTCAGAGGGAAACAATGTATCACATGGATTTGTTGCATTGGTTAAATAATAAGGGAGAAGTCCTGAGAAGAGTGTACCTTGTTTCTCTTAAAGTAGGCTCTGCGACAGGCAGCAAAGCACTTCTCACTGCAGAAGCTCTTCAACTCGGTGCCCATGTTGAGGGAGTAGCGCTTCACGCCAACTTTCTGACACCAAGCACACATGATCTGGACATTGGACAAATCCTCGTCTAGGGGACGAACACAAACAGACACAGTGTGAGGATACCCACATAACAAAGCCAGGCCAAAATCGCTGGAACTGGAACAAAGCATAAAGACCCAACCGCAGGCTCCCCACCCCCTATTTCCCCAACCTCCTAACAACCTGACAGCCACCGGTCAAATCTCATCATGTGAAGGATTTCACCAACAATGCAACCTGACCGTATAACCTTCAAAGCAAAAGCGTTGTCAATTACCAGACAGAGATGCCCTATGTCTGTAGACAAAAGAAAATCTACATTTTCAAATGCTTCAGCTGAGTCAACTTCATTAAATGGAAGAGAGCTTCATTGGAGATTCATTCAAGAATGGAAATGAAAGACTGCTTAGCCCTCCATGACCCCTAATGCTGCTCTTATCTTAAAAAAATGTTGTAATTGTCGTTGCTTTTTAGCCCCGCTCCGTTTTACGGCATTGAGAGACTTCTTCCAGTGAAACTCACAATTATCACATTAGAACTGTGTTTAAAGGTGAAACATTTTTGCCCATTAGTCTTTCACCTTCCCTCCCCCCTTACACCACCATGGTGGGTACTGGGAAGACCTTTCCCTCCAGTTAAGGATAATGGATCTATAGTGCAAATCTGTTTTAAAGGATGGACTAATTCTCAATTAAGGGCAATAACTCCCAGGAGGCCCAAAGATAGCACCATGGCCACAGCATGCATAGCTTATGCTCCTTTATGCTCCAGCTGCATGGCAGCTTGACAGCTGACAGCTCTGTGTAGAAGGATGATGTTGGTGTCAATAGAGGCGCAGGAGATTCAGTTTCCGGAATATATTCCTGGGATGTTTCCTCTTAACATAACACAATTATTGTGTTTTTCTGGAAATCTATGTTCAAAACTCCCATCTCAGCGGTACTTAAATAAATATTCAGACACGACACACACGGGAAAAGGTTTATTTCCAAGTATCTCATCTATTTTCATACAAAAAGGTAATTCGAGGTGGTTTGCTTGCTTTCAGATTTTTCTGGACTCTCCACATCTGCTGGGAGAGAGCCTGGTACTGTAATTATGCAGTGCCCATATTAAATACCATCCAGTGCACAGTACCTGCACCTCAAAAGCTCCTCTGTTGCTCCGGCAGAGCATATGAATTATTCAAAAGGGGTACAAGTTGGGGGGAGGTGAGATGGGAAGTGGGAGTGGGGGCGGTTGGTGTTGAGCTGTGAGAGAGGGACCACACCATCTGTTTTTCCTCTTGTGCTGTGCAAGGTTGAGGGATGCCTCTAGGGGGATGCCAAGGCACTCGCCCCTGCCGACTGATGAGCCTCTGGAGTCTCATGGCACACTTCTGGTTAAACGAAGCCCTCTGTCTGGCCAGCAGGCCCATGTTCATTTACACTAAGGGTTGACCAGGTGATACTGACACTTAAACAGCAGGAAGAAGGGAATGAGTGGTTTGGTTTCTTTAGAGAACTCTGTCAGTCATTTATCAAGTGATTACACTAAAGGTGTATTTGACAACTGAATAATCAGTTATACAACACACTGTATAGAAATATACTCAGATATTTATATTTCTATTGTTTTTGGGGAGGGGAGCATATTTCTAATTATATCAATTCTAATAATAATCAGAGTGGAGTGATGGTCATCTAAGAGCCAGCATCTTTTTTGCGAGGGTGCTAGAATTAATCAGCCCTGATCGATTGAGAGATCCAATGAGCAATCATCGAGAAGTACATTCGCGCTCTGTGAAATACATTGTGTAACTTTCTCACAAAAACACTTAACTGCAGGCCACTGTCACACTGGCTACATGGATGCTAGTTTCTTCTCCGAGGCAGTCTCAATCTGACCAACAGAACCTAAAACCAAATAAAAGCTATGATTGGTCCCAGAAACTATGGGATTTGGCCACAGCCAAAAAGCAACATTGGTCACTTAGGATGTGATTTGTATAAAGCCCCTCATCTTGAGGAAATCTACGCAACTGCAATGGAAGGAAAATGCAGTTGAAAGTTGCTTTAAATGTTATCACCAAACATTTATTTAGTATTAAATACATTATCTGAACATGTTAAATTAATACATTTATAATACACATACATTTATGTGGGTTTAGGTGTGTGTGAGAGGTGTATTACCCGCTGGTGGCTTGATCATGGGGGGTGGGATCAGTGGGACTATGATGGGCATCTTCCCATGCTCCCTGGTGCTGGGTGTGGAGGTGGACGGGGTAGTGGAGGACTCTGTCACTCCATTCCTTGAAGTTGGTGTGGAATGGGAGCTATTGGCATGGTTTGGGGAGACATCACTGTTCTCCCCCGATCCTCCAGGAATTTTTGGCAAAGATTTTTCTGAGGGAGACAAAAGTGGAGTTGGATGGCTGCACCCTATGGCGCTGCATGCCCTCTTCCTCTCCGGCATTCCACCTCGCCGGCAGGAGACGGTGGCAGCAGGGCACCCCACACACACCTATAGCTCATCACTCATGATTTCCTCTATTTAAGTTCCTTGTTTGTTTGGCCCGTTACAGGTTATTATTGTAATTTCTGACTATACGTGTTGTGCTGCAAAGTTCACCTAGTATAAGTTGCTTAGACCGCATATTGCGTTTCCTTTCCTTTTTTGCCTCACATTCCTCCTCGCACACCATCTAGAGCAGGGGAGGGCAAACTTTTTCGCTCGGGGGCCACATCACAGATTTTGAAATGAAATGGAGGGCCACATTTGTTTTTTTAATGTGTTAATCCTAAACGATTTGCAGGCCAGAATAGGGCAAAAGTTAAAACATACATTACATATGTACAGTAGATCCCTTATAATGTGTATATAGATTAAATTCTGACTCAGATGTATAAGAATGGGCTGGTGAGGTTGTTTTTTTAATTTCCCTCAAAACATTTGTATTACCTTCTGCGGGCCGGATGGAACAGCCTCATGGGCCGCTTTTGGCCCTCGAGCCGTAGTTTGCTCACCCCTGATCTGGAGTGTGTTGGCCTTTTCTGACTTACTGTACAGCAATGGAAAAGGGTGTCATTGTTCACTTCAGAAGTGCAGCTCTGGGCCTTGTTTCCGAATAACAATAGAGGTTAAGTGTCTTAGCAAGCATTTCCAGAAGTTGTAACGCACATTAATTTAACTAACACAGAGAGAGCATTTGCTTTGGCTAGACCAAGTGTTATTGTTTTGTGGAAGGTTTAGTTGCAAGGTTTAGGAAATATTTATGTTTTTGTGGCAACCACATAGCCACATTGAACGATGGGTAGCTAGCCCACTGACCGCCAGTAACCATAGTCACCCAAACTCCTTCTACAGTTCTTGCACTTCGGAGACATGACAGGTATGAAAATGTGCATCTCGTTTTTACGATTGCGTTGGTATTGTGGAAGCTTTCGTTGCAAGGTTTAGGAAATATTCAATGTTTTTGTGGCAAAAACATAGCCACACTGAATGTCGGTTACCTAACCACTTCCCTTACCCAAACTTTCCAGAACGAGGCCATGCAAACGGCTGCAGGTTCTGAAGTTTGCAAGTAATGCTAGCTAGCTACAGTACTGTTTATGCAGCGACAATGAAATGGCACTGACTTCCACTGCAGAACTTACTTCATCAAAGGTAAGGCTGAAGTTATTTTGCTACTTTTTGACAGCTATTCTGTCTTTTTTATGCGGGAGACTGCTGGACACTGAATACAGCTGGTGTGACTGCAAGCACACTTTAACATTTTCCCATAAATGAAACCTTTTCTACTATTGTAATTATTCACCTATACCAATGACAGATTAGCTTCTAAAATTATAATATCTACTGCATCAAAGTTTGAACCACGTATTACAGGCAGATATATTACAGGCAGGTTTCAAAAAATGTAATGATCATTATTGAATGTATTTTTATATTATTTAATTATATGGGCCTGGAGCAGGGCTGCCCAACCCTGTTCCTGGAGATCTACTGTACTGTTTCTCTCCAACTCAAATTTAGCACACCTGATTCTGATAATTGGCTGGATTAAAAGCTTAATCAGGTTAGTCACAAATGGGGTTTAAGGGAAAGGCTACAGAACAGTATATCTAGTATGTATGATATTTTGTATGATGTATGATATTTTAAATGGTAGCTTTCACAGTTCTGACTGGTACTGTGTATGAAAGGGTTGGGCATGGAGAATTGTTCACAATGTTGTTATTGCAATAGGTTTAAATGTATTTTCTGTAGCTCAAATCTTTCAGAAAAAAAAAACGAAATGACTCTGGTTGATGGAATTTCTGGTGGCTCACTCCATGCAAAGGCTGGTTCTGTGTTTCCAATAAGATTACTTTGGTGTTAAGTTTAACTAGTTATAAGACAGCTTTGGAAAGTTTTATTGCTAATAGCAACAAATTCAGCTACTGTTTAAGTTTGTTCAAGTTTATGTTGGTTTTCTTTTTGTAACATATCTAGGCTGCTGCTTTTAAGTGCACTCATCACTCTGCCCAATCCCAGGTTTGCTCTTTGTCGCTCCTATGCTTCTAAAACTTGTGTCTTTTCTGTTACACTGGAAAACTGGTTAGCAGCTTTGTTTGCATTAGGCCCAAATGTTTGCTCAAAACCTGATTGGGTAAAACGTGTAGAGATTCCAGAGGCACAGATATAATCACCCACCGAAAAGCAAAGTGCAGTTTCCTGAATCACAAGTATATACACTATAATGACTGGATGATTCAACTAGAGCAGGTGTTGAACTGGATAGCCTTACTGAATTGCCTCATCAATCATGGTAAACTCCTGCCAAATTGCCAAATTTTCAAAGGTCTGCCTTGACCTCGCAGGGGGAGTTTTCAACTAAGAATAAAAAGTGCATGTCACATTGAAACACTTTTAACTGTATGCTCATGCACACCAGGAGATTTTCTCACAAACTGCAATTAACTAAGAAATATTTGACTGGAGGTTCTGCCCACCTTTCATGACTGAGATGTGTTGTTGTGCCTCTCCATCAGGGTAGTTCTGTATGTCAATGTTGTCCTGGTCTCTTAAGTCCACCTTGTCATAACCATACCAGCCAAGTAGCTCGTTCATGGTGTTCTCTGCAAAACTCTGCAAGACAAGAGAGACAATTGAGACAACATTAGGATTAATCAACTTGAATCCTGTGTCACAGTGTGAGAGGGGCAATGAGGGATACTGAGGTATCTTAGCATGAGATCTAGATCCTGCTCCACCCCAGAACAGCCAATGATGGAAATTAGGTAAAATATACTAATTTTATGCAACCAACCAGTAAGACTTTCAAATAGGTTTCTCCAATTTCCTGAAACCATAATATTTTATATATTAATGGTAACAATCAGGGTGGGACTCAATTTCACTCAAAACTGAATTCACACCAACACTGGGAGTATTTGTTCCTAATAGCAAAACCCTAATTGGAGATATGTGCACACTTATCAGGACATCTTGACAGTTGACGGGTTTTGCCCAAGTCCCTAGTATCTTCTTCAACTTCTTACAGTTGAAACCTATCCACATGACTCTCATGTTACATTCCAAAAATGTTATATACAGCAAAAACATTCCACAATATCTATGCACCACACATTTACAAACCATCAAACCATGTGCACTACCACAGATTAATTTTCACAGCCCATTTCATGACTCTAACAGACACTCCATCAACTGCGATTTAGAGTAAGTGCATCCGTTTTCAGATTTCTAGTAACAACCATGCAGCACCCTTACAAAACTACACAAGCAATAATATCCAACATATTAAACATTACATCCTTAAAAGTAAAGGGAACAATAACACTATTCTATTGCAAAAAAGCAAACAGTCCTTAATACATTAACCAGGATTTGTCAGACACTCCTTGTGGCACCAGAATCATATGTAGAGTTTAAAGTTTATCTTAAAAGGTGCTACTATGGTGCCATACTATAAGTGCTGTTATGTTGTAATTTTAACAGTTGAATTTGCAATCTGTGTTAAAAACTCAAAACATCACATGCTACTAATGAATATAAGGCAAACCAGGCAAAAAGCGGCAGGCTGCCATAACATTTTGTGAAATCTTAATCAACAAACTCTTTCTATATGTTTACGGCTGAGAGTAGCACTATATTTGTCTCATATGGACAAAGGGGCTCACCATGGAGTAGGGCGGGTTGCCATGGAGATCACCCGCCTTGCCTGCCCATGAGTTGGCCCGCTCAGCCCGAACCTGATGAGACACGAGTTATTTCATTACATTCCGGCATTGAACTATCAATAAAATAGTAATGAATCAAACATTTAATAGTCAATTAAGGGCTGCTCTGTCAATACTACTGGATTTGCGAAGTAGTCTCATTACATGAAAAAGCATTATCAACGTCAGTTATAACGTCAGCTCTAAATAAAAAATGGCAGGCGGGAAATCACAAAGCAAGGAATAGAAGTCAAATTAAAATCAGTATTTTTAGTAATGCCAGCAGGGATAAATGTTATCTTATACTAATCCTGGTTAACCCCAAAAGTATTTTGTGAATGGTCAGAAGGTCGATTCAATCTTTGTGTTAGCAGGTTGGAACCAGAATGAAAAGTACCACTCCTCTCACTTGATAACAAGGAGCAAGTCTATCAGCCAAACATCCTCTCCCCTACCAAATATGAAAGATGCAAACATCTGTGAATTCGGGACTTGGCACCATAACTAATGCTGCTCAATATCTCACACATACCATTGCTTCAAGACAGATCTCCAGCATATTCATGTTTACTTAGTCTTTCCACAAGAGGTGAATCTAACAACAAGAACAGACTGAGACAATAGAGGCTCACTGCTTAGCTGCTTGAACAGCATTCATATAACATCCACTAAAGCCCACATCAAATCAATAATCATTTTGTTTTCATTATGATAATTGTAATCTATGCCCCCACCAATTAATAGCTTTTCAATAAATGCATAAGAATACAGTACAATGGTATTACTGCTAGGCTTAATTAGGGATGACTGACCCCTTGAGAGAGGTTATTCATTACAATCAGTTGGGCCAACACAGTCGTTCAGGGTGAGGTGAGTTACCTCAGCACAGTTTAGATCTAGCAAAACAAGGATGTCATCAGAATAAAAATGATCTGCCACTCATGGGTTAAAAACTGAAAAATACATTAACACTATGGTTAACTATGGAAGCCCATAGGGGACTATATTCAAATGATCATGCAAATGCATTATAATTTTCAATGTATGTAAGTGTTATTCAAGACAATATTTAAATGAAAATAAAATAATAAAAATTGCATTTGCATTTCCACATAGTCGTATGGGTGTTCTATGACAATATTAAAATTAAATAACGGTTTGACATTTCACTTTCAAAGACATACCCAGCTTCACAGTGGACTCTATTCAAATGTTAATGCAAATGTGAAAATTAAAATGCAATATAAACAATGTAGCCTAATTTTCAATTTGTGCAAGCATTATTTAAGACTCAATCAAAATGAATTGAAAACAGCATTTGACATGAAAACAGCATTTGACATCTCATCTTCAAAGACTTGAATGTGGTGTGGACAATATTCAAATGCATTAAGCTAAACAGCGCCCCTCTGTCAATTTAATTTCCATTTTCAAGTCACCACGTTCTTTTAGGGACAAAATTCCAACATGAAAATGCAATCTTTTAGATCTCTCATCAAGGCGGGTCTTCAGTTAGGACGTAACTTCCAATGAAAGCAGTGGCCTGGCTGGTAAGGGAATTTACCATTTTGGCTGATCAGCTCAGGGTTGCCAATTTGGCGACTTTCTCGCTAAATCCTTTTTGGCGACATTCCAAAGAATAGCAACAAATCTAATGACTTTTCTGGTGTTATTGTATACTTTTCTGGTGTTTTGGAGACTCTGATGTGAAAGCATGAATCGTTCTGCAGTTACTGTCCTCAACGAGCAGCGGGTGCCGTGAGCCCCTCCGCCATTCCAAAGCACTCACAGGCGGTCAGTCTCACAGTAGCCTCGAGCAACAGTCCCAGCTGCTGTTAGATCAGAGAGTTGACACACTCCGTGTCCAGACTGCAAATGAATCGCGCGTGCGCAAAAAGGAAACTCTAAAGCACAATAAGAGCCTGGGATAAATAGAAACAATAGCCAAGCTCCTTGGCTACTCTCCTGCAGAGACATACAAGAATGTCTAGCAATGGCGTGCCATCCATCATGGTAAGTGTAATGAAGATTTTTAAAAAAACAGAATCAACAGAAGAAATTTAAATTGTAGTTCTAAACATATTTATTTAACCCTAACCCTACAGCGTTCATTACAATTATGCGAAATAGGCGATGATGTCATTCAGCGACTTCTAGCGACTTTTAGGACAGCCAATAGTTACTTTCTTTACTGAGGAGTTGGCAACACTATGGGATTGTTATTTTAGCAAAACTAATCGCAAATGCGTCCCACGATACACTAATGGTTAACCTGATTCGCAAATGTGTCGCCTACCACGACCTGCAAATGTGGACCACGATCCACAAATGGGTACATAAATCTGTAAACGTGTAGACAAGTATGTAAATGCGTACATAAGTCTGCACAAGTGTATGCAAAAGCATAGCCTCTCAATTGGCTGTCTTTTCACACGTGACTTTTGCTCTACACGTCTGGTGAGGCAGAGATCGGTAAATTTGCCATTTGTCTGTGTGACGATCTGCAAATGCGTTTGACGATCCGTAAATAAGCAAACAAAAAGTTTCAAATACAAAAATAATGTAGAATAAAGAAAATCCCTAAAGTTTTGCACGCAACTACAACAAATTTGATTGAAAAATCTTTTTTTAGCTTTGAAGCCTCGATTTTGGTTGCTGAACACAAATGTACCTCCATTATAGGGGACTAAATTCAATACATTGTCATTTTCAATATATGTAATTGTTATTTGAGACAATATTTAAATGAAAATGTTGGAATAAAACAAATAACGAGAATACGGAAATGCATCAGGTTAGTGACAGCTCCGTTAAATGTAAACAATGAGACATCTCCGGAAAACCTTGTTTTCTGCTAATTCATTGTTCATTTCCCTTACCAGCCAAGCCAATGCTATCATTACCGAAGTGACAAACACCGCTACGTCTGTAGCGTAAACAAAACACGTTACGTCCTAACTGAAGACCCGCCTCGATAAGAGGTCTGACAGATTGCATTTAAAAATGTTTTCCCTGAAAGAACGTGGTGACTTGGCGCTATTTAGCTTATTGTATTTGAATATTGTCCACTGCACAGCACATTAGAGTCTTTGAAAATAAGATGTCAGTTACTGTTTTTCAAATAGTTAGAAAGTGCATTTTAATTTTGCACAAATGTCAAATATGGCTACATTATTCATATTGCTTTCAAATTTTCACATTTCCATTAACATTTGAATTTAGTCTACTGTGAAGATGGGTACGTCTTTGAAAATGAAATGCCAAACCATTATTCCATTTTAATATTAATATTGACATAGAACACCCATACGACCATGTGAAAATGCAAATGCAATTTAAATTATTGCATTTTCATTTTAATATTTACTCAAATAACACTTATATATATTGAAAATGATAATGCATTTGTGAAATCACATTATCATTTAAATATAGTCCCCTATGGGGTTCCATAGTTTACGTCAAAGCTGTCAAAGAAGATCCAATCAATAGTTTGAATAAAAAATTAATTACTAAAACCAAATAGTTGTGTAGAAATGATAATGGACCTACATTCACACAGTTTCTTTATTGTTTCAGTTTCTTTATTGTTTCTAGCTTGCTTGCAACAGTAAAGTCAGTGGCCCTCATACATCTCAGAAAAGAAATCATAGATTTAAACATGCAGAGAGACTTTGATGTCCAAGGGTGGTTTACGGAACTGTTGCACTTCTTCGATATGAACGTAGATGTCATCGCAGATTGAAAAAAGTGGAAAAAACTGCAAACACAAGTACGCGCTGCACCTGTCCTTATTTACATATGACACACCCATAATTTCTGCAGGTGTGGCAATTCAACATCAAATGCACAATAAAGTGAAAAAAATGCAGGTGTGGCAATTCAACAAAAAATGCACAATAAAGTGAAATAAATATATACTATTTGAATACGGTAGTGATTCAATATTTAATATTGTGGTACTTTTGTATATGTTATATTCCTCGTCAATGATGGCCACTGGGGTCACCCCAGAGGGAAATGCAATTTGTCTTCTGGGTTACTCAAATATGGTAGCCTTGCCTTATTGTGCTCTAACTACTTCTTTTAGCGGAATCAGTCCCTCTGAGCTCAATTGTGTTAGAAGACCGGAGGGTGCTTGTCTTTAAAAACATAAAGATTGCTGTTTAGACTTCTAATATTAATCTGACAATTAAAGTGAAATGGAAAGCTTTTGCAGACTTAGAGGAGCGGTATTAATTGTAAGGCATATATACACACAAATATACCAACTGCTCAAAACAATTAAGGGAACACTTAAATCACCCATCGGGTCTCGATTAACAAAATATATTAAAGATCAAAATCTTTACTGTACATTATGTAATTTGTTCAAAATAACAGCAGTCAGTTGAAATCGAAATCACCAAGGGCTGATTTAAACTCACACTGAAAATCAAAGTAAACAGATGAAATCACAGGCTGTTCCAACTTGCGTGAATTTTGTCACAGCAACTCATAATGTGACTTAGTAGTGTGAATGGCCCCCACTTGCCCGTATGCACTTCCGACAACGTCTAGGCATACTCCTGACAAGACGGTGGATGGTGTCCTGGGGGATCTCCTCCTAGACCTGGATCAGGGCATCAATGAGCTCTTGGACAGTCTGTGGAGCTACTTGGCATGCATCAGATGCACTGATACATAGTGTCCCATAGGTTCTCAATTTTATTCAGGCCCAGGGAACATAAGGGCCAGTCAATAGCATCAATGCCTTTGTCATACAGGAACTGCTTACACACTCTGGCCACATGAGGCCAGGTATTGGTCTGTACCAGGAGGAACTCAGGGCCCACAGTACCAGCATAAGGTCTGACAATGGCTCTGAGAATTTCATCCTGGTATTTAACTGCAGTCCAACTACTGTTGGCCAATACGTGGAGGTCTGTGCGACCCTCCAAGAATATGCTTACCTAGACCATCACTGACTCACCCCCAAACTGGTCATGCTGGATGATGTTGCAGACAGCATAACCATGACATCTCCAGACTCTATCACGTCTGTCACATGTGCTCAGTGTGAACCTACTCTCATCAGTGAAGAGGACCTGCCAATTCTGGTGTTCTCTGACGAATACCAATTGAGCTGCATGGAGTTGGGCTGGGAGCACAGGTCCCTCA
>JACXGK010000250.1:93698-131560 GCA_016801125.1 Novumbra hubbsi
AATTATTTTGGGGGGAATTAAAAAACCAACTCACCAGCCCATTCTTATACATCTGAGTCAGAATTTTAACTATTTACACCTTATATGGGATCTACTGTACATATGTAATGTATGTTTTAACTTTTGCCCTTTTCTGGCCTCCAAATCAATTATGATTAACAAATTACAAAAACAAATGTGGCCCTCCATTTCATTTCAATGAGCCAAAATATTTTCCCACCCCTGCTCTAGAGTACATCAGGTACTCATGTTATGCTCATAGAGTCTGTTTCTGACAGTTTGGTCAAAAAACACGCACATCAGTTGCCCGCAAGCTCATTTTTTAGGGCTCTGGCAGTGCTTGTCCCATTACTTCTCACTTGAGGAGCAGATACCGGTCCTGCTGCTGGACCGGTATCTGCTCCTCAAGTGAGAAATAACAGGATGAGATAGGACTCAGTCAGCAAGGATAAGGAGAAAGCCATTGTCTGTGGCCACCACCTGCAAAACCATTCCCTTTTTAGGGGTTGTTGTTGCCTCTCCAGTGCACCTGTTGTCACTTTCATTGATTCAAAATTGCTTATGTTTCCTAACTGGAAAGAGTGATATCCCTGAAGTTTAATTGACATGGTGTCATACTGTGATGATTACGTAGTTACTAGGTAGTTATTTAGGAGTTGATCCTCCACTTCATTGATAATTCTCAGTCACCACATACACAACAACATTACATGAAAATACAATATGTCTGAGTTTCCTCACCACTCATCATCCAGTAATTCAGTAAAAAAAAGTATGAAAATGTAAGTTGCTCTGGGTAAGTACAACTCCTAAATTACTTACATGTAAAATAGTGAAGACAACATGATGTCAAACACATTATGGTCAACTGAAGTTTTGTGTTACTACTATGCACTGGGTTGGATCAACAACTGCTGAGGTTTTGTCATATTACAGAGGCCTCTTGCCCGTTGATGTCGGTTTTTCTTGAGTGAAACTAGACTGGATCATATTATTCAAACAAAATGAAAGGTTGAAGCCAGCAACCATCTGTCCATCTTGCTCTGTCTTTGAGAAAATGTTGTCCTTCTCTTTGATTTCTCATCCTGCCATTTCCAGAAACGGGTAAAGAGAATGGAACCCAATCTGCATGGCAGGTCATTAAAGCAGAGTGCATGCTTGATGAGGGGTAGGCTTTTGTTCCAGCCCAGGACAAGCACACCTTGTTCAACCAATAAACACCTGATAAGTGGAATTGACTGATATCAAAGTGTTGCAGAAAAAAAGTATGAATAGTCAATAAACGTCTACAAAATTGTCATAAAATATCACCATTGAAACCCAATCACAGCTTTGCACAAACACAGCATTGCGTTCAAATCAGAACGTTAGCAGTTTAAAATAATGTAAATGTTTTGCTACGAAAAGCTTGTTTCCTTCTGTTAGCAAGAGGTGGTGTGGATAGGGCAGAGCCGGGGAAATCCGATACCTTGTGGGCAGAAACCAGAGTAGGTCACAGTACACCATGATAAAATTCCCTAATCCGCACGCCAAGTTTCCTTAAGTGGGCCCTCCTTCAGACTCTCCTGGCCCACACTTTTCCATTCCCTTGTTCACTCTCACCTCTCTCTCTCTCCCGCTGCTCTGCTTTCATTTCCCTTACCTTCCTTGATATCTGATCCTATGCAGATGCTCAGGTTTCAGTTTTTACAGCTTAGGCAGCCTATTGCTGTATACATTCCTTTTCTCTCTGCTCTTACCCTTCACTATCCCTATCCTACAAAGTACAGCCCCCTCTCCTTGATTACTAACTGTGGCTTATTTTACCATGGTGCACATTAAAGTGGCACAAGATGAAAGAAACACTATCAGACTGTTGGGTTTTTTGAGGTATTATCTCTCACAAGAGCACATAGGGTAGTGATTTCTTTTCATTGTTATTTTTTTTAACAGAAAATATGGAAAAGTAAATAAGGAAAAGTAACAAAATCTATGAAGTAGCAAACAGGCTTTCAGTCTCTGGTCAAAGGAGAGTAAAACTGTAGCCTGTTTGGCAGAACATTTTGAAGAGCATAGCTTTTGAAATAAAAACTAAAAAAAATTCTGAGCATGGCTACTTTGTTATTTCTATTTACTAGGTTTATTGTTTTACCAGTCACAGTACGTCATACATACATCATACATAAAACATACTAAATACATTTTACAAATTCAGGACCAAATTAAATAATTTTACCAGGTGCAAAAATGACAATTTCCCTTACAAAATGGATTGTGTATCTGTAACCCTATGAGATCATTTTTCATTTAAAGCAGCTTTTTGACACTACAGCATATCCTATACGCACAAACTGACTAGCAAAAAAAAAAAAAAAATCGATAACCACCTCTATAATAACCACATACCTGGAAAAGTAGTCATAGAACTGAAAATCTGTCATTATTGAAAGATGTAAAGTACATTATATAAAACAAATACCTGAGCACGCTTGTGTGTATTGCAGCACCTGTGACTTGTGATGCTGTCTGGCTGGCAAGGGCCAATAGATCTGAACTGGAGCTGTGTTTGTCAGTTCTAAATAAATTAATTGTATATTTGGTTAGGGAAGACATCCATAAATCTCTACATATGCCGATGATTATACTGTACATGTGTCACCTTCCATTCCACGCTTTAAACTGAGCTCATTGACGAGGAGATGGAGTGGAAGGATATGGCAGCTTCAGACCCCTGGGCAGCATTTCATAATTTTGATTGATGGAGACAAAGAAACAGAATGACATACAGAGAATACCATTAGTGACGGTAAAAAATATCCTAACTTCCAATATTCTCTTGCGCCATGGCCCAAATGGAATTTTTCAGTTTTAAATAAACGCTGTTTTAACAATATTATTCTAATATTTTTTTTACATATGCAACTACCAATGATTCCACTAGTCTTTTACAAAATGCAAATTAACCAATACATAAATATGGCATTTTAAATGCATTAACGTTATTAATTAAAATATCACGAATGAGCCCAATACAACAATGGGGCAAAATCTGTCCTCTTTATAGGTCCCAATGCAACAATTCAAATCCAAATATTTAGCATGCCTCTACACAATTTAAGGCAAGAGAAAAAAGGGGTGTTTCAAAGACAGCACACACCTCTTGAGCGAAAAACCACACCATACGTCTGTAGGCTTTGTTCATAATTCTTCTTTAATAAATAAACTAATCAGATAAAATGCCAAATATGACTTTGGTTTCGAAATGTGTTAGAACATATTTTTTCTCGCAACCCAGGCATGTGTGTACAAACAATGAACACATGATGAAACCCGAGACAAAGCAGCGATAGGTTCCCTACATGCCATGCCCTCTTTACGTTTTCTCCACGACAGGACTATTCCATCACAGCAGGAAAATGTATTACTGGATAGAAATATTTGAACTAATGCATGACATGCTTAAGTGTACCAACCGTACACGTTTAATGTATGCAGGACTGCCCCACACACAATAAACAATGTGATCTTGTCCAGCCCCAGTAGAGACACATCTGGATAACACGCTTATCCACAGCTGTACAAAGCGGACATCATTTGGCTTGCGTTAACGACACAGTCCAGACACTACTCTTATCGTCAATAATTTGAAGTGTATTCCCATACAAAGATCCAGATACGTCTACCCACGCTATTTTATTTTAAATGCGTAGGCTACGTTCAGTGTTTTCATCGGGATTAGCGGTAGTAATAGGAGTAGTGGCACTGTTGACGCCTTGCTGACGCACTGGATTTTCCATTTACTCAAATGGAACCATGTAGGTTAAGGAAAACAACTCCAATGACAATAAGTGGGTTCTGATTCTACAGAATATGGTTTCCCATTATTTTTCAAAAAGTCACGTAAATATATGGACAACAAAGACGACGTAGCCAATAGGCTGTAGCCTAATTATAACGCATGGCAGACATACGTTTTTATAAAATTGCATTGGACACTGAAACTAGGTTATGATTGGGTTTAGCATTAATGTGACGTTGAATGTATGTGCCATTTATCCAGTAGATTGCAGTTAAATGAATCAGGTCTGCTCTAAAATGTGAAAGGATGCCCGCTTTACGCATCCATAGAAATCACGCTTTTTAATGAGAGCTCCGTTTCCATGCGTTATTGAAACCAAGTGGTCCAACATCGATCACTTACCTTCATTTCTTCATTGATTTCCCTTTTTACCGGGTGAGCCGGTTTTCGGCTTCTTTTATTTTCGGGGGGTCTGCCCTCTTTTTCCATCTCTGCCATTTTTTATAATACCTCCGTCAATATTGGCGTTAGGGGTAGACTGGTCAAGTATGAGGCGGGGTCGCTTTAAAGTTGTCCAACCGCGAATGTCAAGCTTGGGAACAGCTCGGGTGAAGTTGATGATACCGTTGAGGGCTCGCGATGCCCTGTTAAGTCAGCCATCTTCAGACACAATTTTTCCACGGTCTGTGGGCAAGTTGGTGTGTGAGCTGCCTGTGAGTCAAATGAGAGGTTGGGTGAAAAAAATCTAGACAGGGGGAGGAGCGTCCACTGTAACATAATGTGACGCTTTTCATTAGAGGTGGGCCAGTTTTTCTCGATTTTCCATAACGTTTTCACTCTGGACCCTCTTCACCTTACCCATGTAATCTTACAACCTAGTCTTGTGGGCTGACAATTCACGGATACATGTGTACCCTACATCCTTTATGCCACTGCTGAACAGATGTTTCTTATCTGTTGCAATCACAGATTTACAGTAGTGAGCAAGCTGCTGGATGGCAACAGAGGTCCTGTGTAGCTCACTTGGTAGAGCATGGCATGTGCAATAACGTAGTTGTCGGTTCAATTACAATGGACAGTTCTGCAATGCATGTGTTTACAGGGTTTAGTAGGTTTCATTTTAAATGCTGTACAATGCAGTTATTAGTAACCTGCCTAAAATTGTTATCAGTAAAATAACATTAGAATTATTCAAACTCAGTGACATGAACTTACTTTCAGTTACTACCATATTAGGAAATAAAATGTGAATATAGAACTACACCTGTTGCCAGGTCAATCAATGTTACAGATTACATACTGCGTGAACCATAAATGGATTTTGCATGTTACTTTGTTGGTTATGTACATGATCGTTTTAATCTATTAAGAGCCCTTCACTTTCTCCACATTAGGTTGATTTGTGGAATTAATTGATAATTTATTAAATAAAAAAATGCCTTCAATCTTCACACAGTATCTCAAACGGCAAATCGATAACAAGTTTTAATAAATTGGTGCCAATTTATATTAAAAATTAAAAACTGACATAGCTCGTGTGCATACATATTTAGACTTTGCCATGACACCCAAAATTGAGCTCAGATGCAATTTGTGTCCTGTTATTGTGCTTGAGATCTCCCCAGATTTCCCACAGATTATCCGAATTTGAGGCAAATTCAATTGATTGGACATGATAAGTCTCCTAACCCGATTCACAGGGCATGTTAGAGTAAAAACCAAACCATGAAGTCCACTTTCCGTAGACAACCAACATAGAATTGTGCAGAGACTTAAATTTGGGAAAGGGTATAAAAAAACACATAGTGGGCTCCATCATTGTGAAACAAAAGAAGTTTAGAAGCACCAAGGCTCGTCCTAGAGCTGGCCATCCAGGCATTCATGGGAGATTGATTAGATGAAAGTAATTCCTGAGTAAAAGACAAATGACATGCCATTTGAAGGATGCTCAGAGCATGAGATGAAAGAAATATCTGGGCAGATATGACCTTAATCGAATTATTAGGACTGAATACTAACTAACTAACTTTGGCAACCAAAAGGTAACACTCATCATTTGGCTAACACCATCCTTATGATGAAGCATGATAGTGGGAGCTTCATGTTTTGGGAATGATTCTCAGGGGACTGGTAGACTGGTTAGGATTGAGGGAATGATGAATAGAGCAAAATACAGAGGTCCTTGAATAAAACATGATCCAGAGCACACAGGACCTCAGACTGGGTCAAGTGTAACCTTTAGTCCAACAACGATAATGCTGGAGTGGCTTACAGACAAGTCTTTGAATGTCCCTTGAAGGCCCAGCCGAGTCTTGAACCCCATTGAACAGTGGGGAGACCTGAAGATCACAGTTCACAAAACCCGCCAACCAATCTGATGAAACTGGTTTGGTCGCATTTTCTTGAACTTAAAATTAATAGAGTAAAATGTAACATGCTCAGACTGTAATGCTCAGTCTCCCAATACAATTCTTCAGCCGACAGGGCATCAAGTCTAGGGGGCTCCGCTCTATTCATAACTGGAGTTACATTCCCGGTAACTCTCATTATATGCCAGGGCGCTCCGTCCCCTACAGGGCGTTAGCTCCTAGCGATTTACGGCAGAGTGATGCAAGCAAGAAATGTACACCCTGTCGGTCCCAATCAAAGGACCCCGCAGTGACATTCATAGGTTAAACCACTCTCTCTCTCGGATAAGGAGAGTGGCACCCCACATCCAAAGCGCACCTATACATCTCCAAGCCTGCTAAAAAACAGGCAACGGGAGAAAAGCGCGAGCTGCCATACTCAACTGAGGCAGACAGCATAGAAATGAATAAGAACAGTAAGACCATGATGACACTAAAAGTGCCCCACTAGGGGAACGATGACGTCACACAGCTCAGCCACACATCAGGAATAACTCATCGAATAATCCTGAAGAGGCGTAGATAATCATAGCTCTCTTTACGTTCCTCAAAGTGTTCATGATCGTCGTGGTGGTCTCACCGAATAATTTGCGATTTGTGCGTTGATCAGCGGAGCTCTCTCTGCGTCCACCAACAAAGACAAGGAAGCCATAGATGACCCACCACAAATGTAGCCATAATACCTCCAGCGCACACTGCATGCACCTGGGAAAGGCGGGCTTCTTAGTCCAGCTAACGTTTAACCCGGGAGGGAGTGAACTGCAGAGCTAGCTCCACATGGAGCCTCATGCCGTGTATTACCTCATGTCTCACTACGACCCTAGTAAGGGAATGTAGGATCTGGCCAACACCTTTTGATGACATCCTCTCTTCATGTCATGTTGGAAAAACCTGGGGACGCTCCTGGGGAGAACGGACGAGGCTGTATGGGTCAGAGGGAGAACACCCGAAGGACCGTCCAACCCTCTCTAACCCCGTCGACGTCTGATCTACCGTCGTCCAAAGAGGAGGATGGATCATTTCCAGGTGGACGCCATTCTCGAAGGACTGCTTACACCTTTCCTGGTGTAGTGGAAGGCAGTAGAGCACATGTAGTTCCACAACGCCGTCTCATGCAACATGGTTCATCAAGTGCTTGAAGACGCTCAGAAGGGTTCAGTCGAGCTGAAGAAAAAGGGAGGCTGAGCTATGGCACGCTCAGTTATATAGGGACAGGTATGCCTCAATTGGTTGAGGCAAAGTGCATTAGGTCTCTCAGTGACGCCACTACGCAGCGTGGGTAAACACTTACAACCTAATGCCCTCTGGGCACTGGATGTCTTGACTGTGAGCATGGCATAATGAAATCTGAAGACTACCAAAGAATTCTGGGGCGCAATGTTGGGCCTATTGTCTCCGGCAGAGATCATGGGCCATACAGCAGCGTATTTCAAAAAGCACCTAGAAATTGTTTAAGAGTTAACAGTTCTGACGTAGCCATCAATAAGTCCAGGTCTAAATCCCATAGAGCACCTGGGGAGAGATCTCAAAACAGCGGTTGGGAGAAAGAATATTTCAAATCTGAAAGACCTGGAGCAGTTGGCAAGAGAAGAGTGGTCCTAAATTCCAGTAGAAAGGTGTAAGAAACTCATTGATTTTCTTTTCAGGAAGCGATTTATTTCTGTTATTTTTTCCAAAGGTTGTGCTACCAAATAATCAGTTGAGGGTGTTAATTATTTTGTCCAGTCCATTTTTGGAGTTCTGTGTGAAAGTTTTTGCTCTCAGATTTCTATGTCTCAGATTTTTTCACAGATTTTGTGTTATTCAAATGCAAACATAAGCAATAAACATGTGAATACCAAAGCATTTGTGAGTGCAACAATCTTTTAGGAGAAGTAGTGCATTGTCTCACAGAAATGCAGAGGGTGCCCATATTTTCGGCCATGACTGTATATCCAATGCAGAAACAAGCCACTTACATGAACGATACGCAATTTAAGCGTAACAAGATAACATCCCCTTTGCAATGTCAGTGTTGTTTTCTTTTCACCACTGGGGACAGTACAAAAATATATGCACTCAATATGCTGGTCTCCTTTATTAATAACATTTGGCAGTGGTATTATTTTTTTGCCCTATAGAGAGCAAGACAGGAGTTGCTTTAGACCTGAATGAACCTAGACATTTTCTCAAAATATTTTATTTACCTTTCATCTTGGTATGGAAAGATAAGATCAGCTTTCTTTATAAGGTATACCTTTTCCTTTAGCTTCCAGGATAAATCATCAAAACATAAGGCAATTTCCTCAGTTGAGTCAATGTAACAATCAGTTTGTCAAAGAACAAACAATGTAAAACACGTGTTTCAAAATCTGTCTTTGAAGTGCTAAAGCTAATTTGTTACAGTATATTTCACACTTTTTGCATTAGGCAAAACTCTTACTGAACACCTCCCAATCAAAATTGACTGAAATCATATCCATAATTTCTATCAATGTGATCAATGCAAAAAAGTTTTTGGTTTTGTAACAAATACAAAGAAATATTCATTAATTCTGTCTTCTGCATTTGGCCCAAGAAGCAGCTTATGTCCTGCCACCCCTTCAGATATCTTCAGATCTCCCCACGTTCCCCAAACTGTTCATTACATGGACAGTTGCTCATTGGCCAATGATATTTCACAGACGCTGACAAGTTTTTGCCCGGTAGAAACCTGTTTTATCAAAAAATTTACTTGTGATGGTCTACAGCAGTTCAGCTTGTAATTTTGACACTGACCAAGGGCTAACTGAATTACTCCTCTGCCTTGCTGTCTATCTTGCACCATGATTAAATATATTGCCAGTGTTCACGTGGTTATATAGTTACCGGTTGTGGTACTACTGTGGATGGCAGTCATGTCCTGTTTATGACAGTTTTGTAGTGTACATAGAAAATGCAGTGTTTTTTTGTGGGGCACACTACCAACACCACTGTTGCGGGTTGGAATCCCACAGATGTGACATACACATTTATGTCCATTGGATGGTGATTATGTACTTCTCAACCTTAACATTGCAGGCAAAACTATGTAAAATACATAATCATAATCACCAAATGGCTGGGTGATAATCAAAAAGGAACAATGAGCATAGTGATAAAAGGTATTTTAACAATAGAGAAGAAAATCATACATAACATGAACATAATGTATTTCAATGTGAAATATGATGTAGGGGGGCATTTGTATTAAGACAAGTTTACACTGAAGATTCACGCTAATAGGAGTTCTAACAATAAGATTTTTCCACTACTTGCAAAAAACTGTGGTCTGCATTATAAAACCTGCCAGTTTATGCAAATATACAAGATGGTGTATGGTAACTCTTCTTCTCTGCAGTGTTTCTGTCAGCTTCTTGTGGCGCAGCCCTTATTTATCTTTAGTATATTAATAAAATAAAATTATGGAAAATTTAAGACAGGGTTTCCGGTACATTGATTTATCTGAATAAAAGTCCTTGAAAAGTATTACATTTTCTTATTTCCTATTTTTAAATGTCTTGAAAGTGCGTTTAGCATTGTAAAGAGGTGATGCAAAAAAATTATGTGCTTTTAGCACTGGTCGCACAGCATTCATTATGTTAGATGTCAACAAGACACTTAACACCAACCAATGTTTGTAAGCTAGATAGCAGCTAACACCAAACTAAGTAATTTAGCTAGCTACATAGTAGAGATCTACTGCTAATCTTCCCGCAGGTAACAATTAAAGTTTGAATGTATTGAACGATTGAACGTTTCAACTGACGCATTGTCTTATTATTCAAAAGTAATTGATTACAGTTAGTTTAAGTCGCCCTCCACAATTAGTGGCACCCATAGTAAAGATGAGTCAAAAAGTATTCCTAACAAAGCCATGTGTGCCACAATTACTGGCGCACTTAGACATTCTTATGAACAAAATGTAACTGACCCATTCCCATTTAGATTTTACTTTTCTAAGTTGATCCGTATTTAGGAACTTTCATGCAGTAAACCATTACTTTCTGATTCACTGGTGTATAAATATCAGGTGACACCGAGGACACAATCACATATTCATATGTGGGGAATAAGTGGGGAAGATAAGAGAACACACAAATAAAATGAGGGAAAGTGTGTTGAGCTACGCAAGTCAGGGAATGGCTATAAAATAGCTACTCCCCTGAATATGCCCATATCTGCCGTTATACTAAAAAAATCACAAAAAAGTTCAACTGTACAATCAGTGTGATGTGATCCTTTGTCCATGCAAGAGTAACTGCGTTTAAATCCACACAGAAATTGTTCACAGAACACAAAATCAAGCTTCTGCCATGGACGTCTCAGTCCCCTGACCTAAACCCCAATAGAAAACATGTGGGATGAGCTGAAGAGGAGAGTGTATGTGAGAGCACCAATGACCCTGGATGATCTGGAGAGATTATGTAAAGAGAAATGTTCTAAGATTCCTTGCTCTGTATTCTCCGACCTTATTAGATGATGACTCGTGTTTCATTGGCAAAGGGAGGTTATATAAAGTATTAAATGCAGGGGTGCCAATAATTGTGGCATACAAGGTTTAGCCTTTAAAAATGTCTACTTTTACTTTTATGCCTAAAGCCTAACCATAACTGACCATGCCTAACCCTTATTCTAACCCTAACCCCAAATGTAACTTTTCCCCTGAAAAGTCCTCATTAGTCAGCTTGTCTTGATTTAACCACACTTTGGGGACAAATGAATTAGTAAAGCTACAGCCACCAGAACCTCCAGGCATCTGTAATTATACCACCCTGTTTCTAAAACAATTTGATAAAATGTAAAGAAAATAGAATGCAATTACATGCAAATCATTTAAAACCTACATTCAACAGAACATAGTACAAAGACAAAATCACATTTTAGAACTGAAAAATTGTATTGTTTCTTGAAAAATGCATACACCTTGAATTTGATGCCAGCAACACATTTCATAAAAGCTGGGACAGGGGCAAACCAACAAAAGGCTGACAAAGTTGTGTAATGCAAAAAAACTACTGTTGGAACATCTAATAACAACTAATTAGGTTAATTGGCAACATGTCAGTAACAAATACAATGATACGAAAGAGCATCCCAAAGAGGATCAGTGTTTCAGAAGTAAAGATGGGGAGAGGTTCACCATTTTGTGAAAGTCTGCGCAGGAATATAGCAACAATTTAAGAATAATCTTTCTCAATGTAAAATTGCTAAGAGTTGTAAATCTCATAATTTACGGAAACCAATATTGGATGGCCGTGATCTCCGGGCCCTCAGGTGACACTAAAACAGACACACTTCTTTATTGGACATCACTGCATGGGCTCAGGAACATTAATGCACATCACATGGGTGACTTGCACATCTGTGAAGGCACCATTAATGCTAAACAATATACACAGGTTTTGGAGCAACATATGCTGCCATCCAAACTACGTATTTTTCTGGGAAAGCCTTGCTTATTTTAGGAACACAATGCCCAACCTCATTCTGCATGAATTACAATAGAACGACTTCGTAGTAAAAGAGCCCGGGTGCTCAACTGGCTTGACTGCAGTCTGGCCTGTTACCCATTGAAAACATTTGGCACATAATGAAACGAAAAATAGGACAAAGGAAACCCCAATCTGAACAGCTGCAATCATATCAATTATAACAAGCAGGGATGGGAAAACGTATCTTTTTCCATTTTTTTTAAATCTGGTATTCCAGCGGATTTAGGAATTGCTTCTAGTTGTTGTAATGATAATCTCACTGGTCTGTCTTCTGCTCACCTAAGACCCTGGCCTGGACATTCTTACACTTAATAGCTTTGGATTGTGAGTTTTACCAGTAAATACATACTGTTTCTGTTTTCTCTATAATATTAAGAAGTGCTTTTTAGCAGAATTACTCCCTTTATGTTTGCGTCGCTGGCTTCCATTCATAGGGAGCCCTGCTGGTCATCACCCAACCGACTGGTTGATACGGTCCAAATTGTCAGATTTTGGTCATAGCTGTGCTTATTCTCTTAGTGGTAGTTTGACCAGTACAAAACCAACTTTTCTGTTTAATTTTTAAACAAGAGGTTGACCCTAGTTCTTTTTTGTTAACTAAACAATTTTTAAGTACAGCAGTCTTCTGAGAGAGGATTGAGTTGAGGAAGGAGGATGGTTTGGAATTTGAAGGTGTTTTACCAAACTTCTCTCGTCAGGTTTAAAAGAAATTTTCAGAACCAAAATTCAAAATGTATGTTATTGAAACAAAAAACAACAAAAAAAGAATGGGAAAACATTTCACTTTCAAAACTACAGAAATTGTTGTCCTCAGTTGCTAAACACCTACAGATTATTGTTAAAAGAAGCGGTGATGCAACATGGTGGTTAACATGCCCTGTCCCAACTTTTTTGAAATGTGCTGCTGGCATTGGGGTTGTAGTTATATAAGGTGGTTTTAGCAAGATGAACAAAATCTAATTTAATGATAATGATCTACCTACCGAGTTGTGAAGCAATTTACAAACATCAATAGATTTAATGTAAATTTTTCTGAAACTGGTCACCCTTTGCTGGGAATTTGCAGAATGTACAAGTGGAGGGCTGTAACTTTTTTTCTCTTTCACTGTGTAATGAACAAGGGTTCATAAAATGGTCCTTAGCTTTAAAACTGAGATCCCACTCTGGAAATTTGACATGCTGTTTATAAAAATTTTAAGGTACTAAACCTTTTTTTGTCAAAAACAAAGATTACATTTCACAATATTTTTCATTATTAACATATTTAGTATGTAGTGTAATTACATAATGCAATGCATTATCTAATGTAGTTAGAAATTACATAATGTCCCGTTTGAATTTGCCAAGCCAAAAGATGTTTCCCACAGTGTATGAAAAATTAACATATCCGTTGTGACGTGGGCAAGACTTCTTGGACAAGATGATGGCCAAATGCCATAGACAGAATGCACATTAGTGTTGCTAAAATTTTTGTCATTCTTTTGTGATATTATTTGTAACGTTTGATTATACAATGTTGCCGTGCAAGCTTTTATTGTATCAATGTTTGTGGAAGATCTCTTCATAATCACAATTTATTTTGGAATAGAAATTATGGAAATAATAGTCTATTCTGATGGGTAGTGTACATGAAGAGTTTTGCCTAATGTGAAAACAGTGAAATAGATTATCTTTAGCACTTCACTCATTTTGAAACACATATCTTACATTGTTTGGTCTTGACAAATGAGTTGTTACAATGACTAAACTGAGAGAATTGCATTATGTTATATTTTGATGACATAAGCAAATGATCTTGAGGTAAGAGAAGTTAACAAACCGAATGAAAGCTAACTCATTTCTTTTGAATGCCAGATTGAAAGGGTTACAAGTACAATCAGTTTGAGTACAAAGAATTTTGAAAGACCACAACATACTATTGATAGTAGTACCAAAACATCAAAGAAGTGTTCAAATTGGATATACAGCTGTGGCCAAACGTCTTGAGAATGACGCAAGTATCGGTTTACAAAAAGTTTGCTGCAGCAGTGTTTTTAGATCTTTTTGTAAGATGTTACTATGGTATGCTATGGTAAGTGTGAAAGTCTATTATTGACAATAACATAAGAGTCAATGTTTGCAGTGTTGACCCTTCTTCTTCAAGAGCTCTGCAATTCGCCCCGGCATGCAGTCAATTTACTTATGGGCCACATCCTGACGGCAGCCCATTCTTCCTGCTGCCATTCCTCAGCAAGCTCTGCACTGGTGGTGCCCCGATCCTGCAGCGGAATCAACTTTATGAGACGGTCCTGGCACGCGCTGGACTTTCTTGGGCGCCCTTAAGCCTTCTTCATAACAATAGAACCTCTCTCCTTGAAGTACTTGATGATCCTATAAATGGTAGATTTAGGTGCAATCTAGCAGCAATATCTTTCCTGTAAAGCCCTTTATTTGCAAAGCAATGATGACTGTACATGTTTCGCTGCAGCTAACCATGGTTAACAGAGTAAGAACAATGATTTTCTTTTAAACCCTTTTAGACCCTCCTTTTAAAGATTTCAGTTGGTTATTCTAACTCAATCAGCATGACAGAGGGATCTTCAGCCTTGTTCTTGTCAACACTATCACCTGTGTCAACAAGAGGATAACTGACTTGATGTCAGCTGGTCCTTTTGTGGCTGGGCACATGCAGTGGACATTTTTTTGGGGGGGGATCATGGCAAAGAGGGACTTTGCAATTAATTGCAATTCATCTGATCACTCTTCATGGCATGAGTATATGCCAATTTCCATTATAAAAACGGAGACAGCAGACTTAGTGGAAAATAATATTTTGAGTCATTCTCTAAACCTTTGGCCACGGCTGTACACTGCTCAAATACATTAAGGGAACACCTAATCAAAGTATAACAACAACAAAAGTCATTTCATTTCCTAAGCATAAGCGATTGTAAATCAACCTTTTTTGGTGCAAATGAAATTAACAACAGGTGCCCTGGAGAGTCAACAGCAAGACAAACCAAAAAAGAGAATGGTTTGTCAGGTACTAGGCATAGACAATTGCT
Source organism: Novumbra hubbsi (assembly GCA_016801125.1). Lineage (NCBI taxonomy): Eukaryota > Metazoa > Chordata > Actinopteri > Esociformes > Umbridae > Novumbra > Novumbra hubbsi. The sequence continues at coordinate 108,421 of JACXGK010000250.1, forward strand.
CTTTTTTCAATCAATCTAAGATCGAATGATTCGCTGCAGTCTGCCCTTGTCCTTGGCAGTGGCAGCAGTGTACCAGATGGTGATGGAGGAGGTGAGGATGGACTCAATGATGGCTTTGTAGAAGTGCACCATCATTGTCTTTGGCAGGTTGAACTTCTTCAGCTTGTCGCAGGAAATACATCCTCTGCTGTGCTTTTTTGGTAATGGAGGTAAAGTTTGACGAATTGATGACTGGAGGTGCAGCAATTGGTGTACAGGGAGAAGAGCAGAGGGGAAAGGATGCAACCTTGAGGGAATCCGGTGCTGATGGACCGGGTATCGGAGACATGTTTCCCCAGCTTCACGCGCTGTCTCCTGTCAGACAGGAAGTCAGTGATCCACCTGCAGGTAGCTGGGAGAGCTTGTCCTACATCAACGCTGGAATGAAGCTGAAGTCCACAAACAGGATCCTGGCATAGGTTCCTGAGTAGTCCAGGTGCTGTAGTATAAAGTGGAGGGCCATGTTAATTGCATTGTCTACAGACCTGTTGGCTCTGTAGGGAAACTGCATGGGGTACAGAAGAGGGTCAGTGATGGCTTTAAGGTGAGACAGCACAAGGCGCTCAAATGACTTCATGACCACAGAGGTCAGGGCGACAGGTCTGTAGTTGTAATGTCCTGTGATCCTTGGTTTCTTGGGGATGATGGTGGAGGTCTTGAAGCAGGCTGGCACGTGGCATGTCTCCAGTGAGGTGTTAAAGATATCTGTGAACACCGGAGCTGATCAGCACAATGCTTCAAAATGGATGGAGAGACAGAGTCTGGCCCAGCTGCTTTGCGGGGCTGGCAGCACAGAACAACTACTCTTTCTCCAGGACAGAAAGAGTAGTTGTTGTGGTAAGACGGTAGGGGGCCACTGGGATGGGCAGTTTGGGACTGCCCCATACTCCTCCTGAGGTGGGCTGGGGCTGGGGGATGGCAGCACAGGAGATGTCAGAACTGTCCCATTGTCTTTCAAAACGACAGTGGAATTCGTTCAGGTCGTTGGCCAGGCGAGAGTCGTTGAAGGAATGGGGGGCTTTAGGCTTGTAGTTGGTGATCTGTCTAAGGCCTCTCCAGACAGTAGCAGAGTCGTTGGCTGAGCATTGTTGTTGTAATCTCTCAGAGTACAGGTGTTTAGCATTTCTCACCTCCTTACTAAAACTGTCCTTATCCCCACTCTTGAACGCCTCCTGCTTTTCCATCCTTAGCCGTCTCAGTTTAGCTGTGAACCAGGGTTTGGCATTGCTATAACTCACCCTGGTACATGATGGAATACAGCAGTCCCCACAAATGCTGATGTATGATGTCACAACCTCTGTGAACTCATCCAGACTGTTGGAAGCAGTCCTGAAAACATCCCAGTCAGTACACACCAAGCATGCCCAAAGATCCTCCACAGCTGTACGGCTCCATTGCTTTGATTTCCGTAAAACTGGTTTACAGAGCTTGAGTTTCTGTCTATAAACAGGAATCAGGTGGACCATGACGTGGTCAGGGTGACCCAGTGCAGCACGGGGGACAGCATGACAGGCATTATTGACTGTTGTGTAACAGTAATCAAGAATGTTCTCTCTGGTCAAGCATTTCATTGTCTGTATTTAGGGAGTTCGTGGCTGAAGTTTCCCCTGTTAAAGTACCCGAGGACAATAACAAAGGGGTCAGGGTTTGCCCGCTCCACACACAGTAACTGGTCGGTGAGCATGCGCTTTGCCTCCGGCACGTTGGCTTACGGTGGAATGTAAACACCGACCAGAATGAATGAAGCAAACTCATGGGGAGTGTAGAAAGGTCTACAGTTTATATAGAATGATTCCAGATCAGGATAACAGTGTTTTTGAATCACTGTCACATCAGAACACCAGCCAATGTTAGTGTAAAATCAGATACCTCCTCCCTTCGTTTTCCCAGAAAGTTCTGTTTCGCGATCTGCTCAGAAAAGTTGGAAGCCTGCCAGCTGTAGCACCGAGTTGGGAATTAGTTCACAGGAAACCATCCACAATCTCATCTGGAGCATCTTGTCGGGAGTGCATACAGGCATGTAGGGGCCATACACACTACTGAGTTAAATTATGAATTGCCTTTAAGAAATTTCACAAGTTGGGATTTCAATTGTTTACTTTGATTTTTGGTTTGAGTTTGAATCCAGCCCTCAATCAGTTGTGTAACGAATCAGGGATACTGGATAGGATCCAACTGCGGAGTGCACTATGTTTATTGAACAAAACACAGGGAGGTATTCAAAACTCAAGGTGGTCAGGCAGGGTCCTACACAACAGTTGACAGAATAGACAGGGCGAGGCAGTATCATAGGATGGGCATGATCAAACACAGCAGACAATCGGACCAGGTGAACATACCAGAAGGGTAAAGGCAAAATGTGAAATCTAGTGAGATATCCAAAGCAAGGGTCATGGTCAGGAATCTATGGCAGTGGTCAAGTATAGCAAGTAGCTTAAACAATCAATCTCTTACACAGGTCAAACACTTGTAGCCTAAATTCTGTGGCTGAAACAGGAAAACAAGAAACAGGTGATCATGATTAGCACTCCGGTTGACTAATTTCTGCCAGTGTGGGCATGGCCAGGTGCCAGTGTGATTGTTCTGTGCTGGGTAAACAGGTGGGCACTAGAGGGAGACACAGATGTTACAGGTTGGTGATTTTGGTTTCCGTTGTACATTTCTACATTATTTTGTTCTAAAAATATACAATGTACAGTAAAGATTTTGAATCTTCAATATACACTACATTCCAAATTATTATGCAAATTATATTGTACCCTGATTTTCCTAAATAGTCGATGCAAATTACAGTCAGTATAATTTTCAAGTCATCACCTGTTAGGGTAAAAGTCGAATTTCATTGACCAAACTACCCAATCTCTTCACAGTACGATTTTCACGCTTAAGTTTTTGTTAAATATTTAATGTTTTCATACCTTGTCCAAGGCATTGCACAATTTGACGCTTTTCGGCTGCAGAGAGATCCTTTTCTTTCCCATATTGCTTGAAAACTGTGGCCTGCTTAATAATGTTGAACATCCTTCTTATTAAATTGTTTTCCTTTAATTGGGCTCACCTGGCAAACTAATTATCGCAGGTGTCTGAGATTGAATTCAGTGATCCAAAGAGCCCGGAGACACATGAGTTTGATTGAAAAACTGAACATTTAATGTTTATGACACTTAATTCCACTTTGCATAATAATTTGGAACGAAGTGTATTTCGTTCATCCATTCCTGATGTGTGAGTTCCCTTAATTTTTTTGGAACAGAATATATCCAGTAACAATGTCTACAATAACAATAACGTTTATTGTGATAAACTTATGCACAATGTCTAAACTTTCCAATAGTAAGAACAGGTTAGTGGTCATAGAAAACAAATATATATATATTTCAGGGTATTTAAGTGCATTTATGTTTTTCACCATATAGAAAGCTACAGTAGCTCTCAAAACTATTTCCCCTCTAAATATTTTATTGTGGTACAATATATATAAAAAAAGTTTTTACATAAGGTAAAATTGAAGGGGGTGAAAACTTTTGAGAGCCAGTGTACCTATTTCAGGGCACAGGGCACTGATAAATTACCAAATAAAGTAGTTGTGTTTAGGATTTGGTAACATCCTTTGCATCCAATAACTAACTAAACTCTAAAACCTATTGACCCAACCAGACTCTGGGTGTCCTCACTGGTGATATGCCAGAGTTCCTCTTTTATCCACCATCTTTTTAGGTAATTGTGACTGATGCTCCACGTGGCATGTCCCACTTCAACGCTCCACCACGCCGGCATATTGCTGGCAAAAGATGATGGCAGCAACGCCAATAGCTCTCTTGGCTTTCATAGAAATCTCCTCAGTCCTCATGATGACATACACCAATAGCTGACTCTAAAGGCAAACACAACAACCTACCACCAAGTTTACATATTGATAGCTATTATATATTATTCTGATGTGATGGAACAGACCAGATCAACCAGAAACATTTACAACCCCATTTCCAAAGCAGTTGGGACACTGTGTAAAACGTAAATAAAGAAGAATGCAATGATTTGCAAATCATGTATCCCTATCTTTAATTGAAAATAGTACAAAGACAACTTATCAAATGTTGACACTAAGAAATTTTATTTTCTTTTATCAGTACTCCGTAAGCGTTTGGATCTGAGAAGACCCACTGCTGTAGTTTTGAAAGCGAAATGTATTCCCATTCTTGCTTTCAGGTGCTCAACAATTTGGGGTTAACTTTGGTGTGTTTTTTGTTTCATAATGCGCCAAATGTTTTCAATGGATTACAGGTCTGGACTACAGGCAAACAAGTTAAGCACCCAGAATATTTTACTATGGAGTCATGCTCTTGTAATACGTGCAAAATGTGGATTGGCATTTAAATAAGCAAGTAAATATTACAAGACAGCATCTACAGCGAACAGAGTGAAAAGAAACTGCTTGAGAAATTGAGAATTTAGTTCACAATTGCAATATTTCCATAATCTGCAACACCATTATGTTTTTTGTATGCTTTTTCTTGCCTTTTTTCAATATATATTGTGCTATATACATGATCTGGATATGCCAAGCAGAACGAGAGACTGATCAAATAGTCAGTAGAAAGGTAATATAGAAATGAGTTATGTTCCACCAGTCAATACATAAATTCTAAATGTCTGGCAACTGAAATGTAATCAATTATAAAATGAAATGACCTTCCCTTGTACTGAAATTAAAAAAGCACAACCCTCCCCCATTTTCTTCCGTGTCTCATTGTGTAGAATTCTGTACCTACTAAAAATGAGATATTTTTCTTTTTTTACAAAACGTGTGTAACAACACATAATAATGAATGTGAGATATCATCCATCCATGCAAAATTGCTTCAAAATGTCAGAGTTTTTAGACTTCTCTTGTGGAATCTCCAGCTCAGTTCACCTTACACGTGACCATTGCAGAAATTGGATTCTGATGGGTGGATTGTTGGTAGATTATTGTCCTGCCGGAACATCCAGCAAAAACCCAGTTTTATCCCTAAAAATATTTTGTTTAAAAATGTCCTGGTACTTAACAATGTCCATGATGTCATGTATCCTAACAAGGTTTCTAAGGATGTTTATATCTTGATGAAAGCCGATTACCCAGGGTGGGAAAGCAAAAGATGACTGAACACACGCTTGACAGCGACATAATAGAATGTGACGTGCATTTTAGTTGACAAAATATAAAAATATCTATTTTCAGTGACAGAGTATCACTTAAAACTCCAAGGTAAGAGCTGTTCCCTTTGGTCACTGTGAAAATATAAAATCTTTAAAATGTTATAAATTAATTTCAATTACACAACAAAAAATAATTGATATACGTATTCATCCCATATAGTGAATATTTGGTAGAGGCATCTATGGCAGAAATTAAGTCTCTTCTACAATAATACTAAAATATTTCCAAATTCTTTACAAAATTGATCAAGCTCTGTCTAGTTTGATGGGGACCTTAGGTAATATTAGGTAATGTTGAGGAAATTCTCAACGGGATTGAGGTCATTAACCATTATGATCATGCAAAGTAAGCAGGTTTTCTTCCAGGATTTCACTGTCATTTTCTTCATAAATTTTGCTCTCCGTCTTCACACATTTTTCAGGCCCTGATATCAGACCATTCCCTAGCATGATGCTGCCACTACCATGCTTCACAGTAAGGCTAACAAATGTTGTCTTACAAAAATATGATGGTTCACTCTTCAATCTTTTATTTTACCAGTGAGTTTTAAATGACTTATTTATTTATTTATTGACTATTGCTTACAGGTGCATAAAATCTAGGACAGGGGTCTCCAAACTGTTCCACGGAGGGCCGAGTGTCTGCGGGTTTTCACTCTCACCTTGTACTTGATTGATTAATTATGCCACTGATTGGTTAGGTCTACCCTCATCTGGTTATTTAGGTCTGAACCTGGAACCAATTTACAGGAAAAAACTAATACCTGCAGACACTCGGCCCTCCGTGGAACGGTTTGGAGACCCCTGATCTAGGACATAGCCATGAACTCTACATAGACAAACAATAGCATACAATTTGTAGTACTGAGAAGCTCAGTGCCTTTAGACTTGGTACTGTAATAGGATGCCACCTTTGCAACAAGTGAGTTTGTGAAATTTCTGCCCGACTAGATCTGCCCCTGTCAACGGTAAGTCCTATAATTGTGAAGTGGAAGTGTCTAACACTAACAACATCCCATCCACCAAGTGGTGGACCACACAAACTCATAGAGCAGTGCCGCCAAGTGCAGAAGCTAGTAGAGCGTAAAAATCATCTGTTGCATCACTCACCACAGAATTCCAAACTGCCTCTGGAAGCAAAATCAACACAAGATATGTGCGCCAGAAGCTTCATGAAATGGGTTTTCATGGTCGAGCAGCTGTACATTAGCTTCACATCAACATGTGCAATGCCAAGCGTCAACATTTTAGACATTTGAGTGCTTCCAATTTTGTGGTAACAGTTTGGAGAAGGCCCTTTCTGTTTTAACATGACTGTGCCCATACACACAAAGAAGGGTAAATAAAGACGTGGTTTGATAACGTTAGTGTGGAGTAACTTGAGTGGCCAGCACAGAGCCCTGACCTCACGCCCATTTAACACTTTTGGGAACAGTAATTATTATTGCCCATAGTTTTGAAATGGGCAATATACTGTAAGTGTGATGGTCAAGTGCCCATATACTTTTGGCCAAATGGTGTACAATATCTCACAAACGTTAGTACACCCCTCACATTTTTGTAAATAGTTGATTATATATTTTCACGTGACAACACTAAAGACTTGACACTTTGCTACATTGTAAAGTAGTGAGTGTACAGCTTGTAAAACAGTGTAAATTTTCGGTCCCCTCACAATAACTCAACACAAAAGCCATTCATGTCTACACCGCTGGCAACAAAAGTGAGTACACCCCTAAATGAAAATGTCCACATTGGGCCCAATTAGCCATTTTCCCTCCCTGGTGTCATGTGACTCGTTAGTGTTACAAGGTCTCACGTGTGAATGGGGAGCAGGTGTGTTAAATTTGGTGTCATCACTCTCACACTCATAATGGTCACTGAAAGTTCAACATGGCACCTCATGGCAAAGAACTCTCTTGTTGAAAAGAATTGTTGCTCTACATGAAGATGGCCTAGGCTATAAGAAGATTGCCAAGACCCTGAAACTGAGCTGCAGCATGGTAGCTAAGACCACACAGCGGTTTAACAGGACAGGGTACACTTAGAACCGGCCTCGACATGGTCGACCAAAGAAGTTGAGTGCACGTGCTCAGCCTCATATCCAGAGGTTGGCTCTGGGAAACAGACATATGAGTGCTGCCAGCATTTCTGCAGAGGTTGATGGGGTGGGGGGGTCACCCTGTCAGTAGTGATGGGCAGAACAACACTTTCCGAAACACTGAGACAATCAATACATTTGTTTCAAGGCTTTACGAAACGCTTGAAACACTTACTCCAGAGTGATATCTGCCAGTCAGAAATAAAAAATCTGATGTTCAATGTTCATACAAACGTATTTACACTTATTCCTGGAAAAACATTCTAGCCTCAACAGCTTGGTGTGTGTCAATTAAGAAAGTGAAAGTAAAATGTGAGGTTGGTATCCCGGTATTCTCGTGTATTCAGCTTGCTTTTCATTAAACCATTCCTTCATTAAAATATTTTGATGATAAAGGCATGTGGGTGAAAATCTGTGGTTTCATTCCGATTCATTTTGCATTATATGAGACATAAAAAAAACAATAAACATTATGTTGTAATGGGGGGGAGAAAAAAGTCAGATATAAATTAAAATTGGGGTTGCATTATTTAACAGCCTGAGACACTAAGCATCACGCCACTCCTCCAGCATGCCGATGTACAATCCGGTGCCAATGGACTGTCGAAAACTGTGTTTCGCAGTTAAAACAAGAGTTTCTACTAACCAGGCAAACTTCAAATAATTGTCACACAGCTCTTTTTCACCAAATTGACACATTTAATTCAAAGTTGTTAGTATCGCAATCTCCCATTTCAAAGCCTAAGGCAGTCAGGTCTCCTGGTTTCGAACAGTGCTTCGAAACCTGCCGCACATGACCAGAAATGTATCTGAACATTGATTTCAACGAAGTGAGTGCCGGAAACGACCGGAACGTTGAGTGTATAGTAGTCCAACACCACTTGAGACATACTTTTGGCACGGTGAGTGTCAAAACAACTGGAACATACCATCACTACTTTTCAAAATTTTTCACAATGCAACCGTGATAATGATTTGGATTACAAAGTCAGAGCCATAGGATGCACTAAATGAAGTGAATAATTTAAACAATAAACAGTTTTGTTTTATTTGGGAAAAAAGCACTGCTATTTGAACCTGTGTAGTTCCATATGAGAGGCAGCAACACTAACTGCTAAACCACCAATTAACTAATCTGCCCAGTGTGTACTGTATTATTGATAATAAAGTGCTTATTGAAGGTTGCACCATGATGATAGAGTATGTCTATGGTTACTACCAACTAAGCTGCCAACTCTACCAACTGATGCCACTCATTCAAACATTTTGGTTTTGCCACTTTGATTTTAACACCTGTTTGAGCGTAACTAGCGCCTGTGTTTTGCCAGCCAGCGGCACTTGACCAGAAGTGTTTCGAAACACGTCTCAGAACACAGCTAGTCTAGAGCACATCGGAACAGTATCGAGCGTGAGTATCGAAAAGCCCATCACTACCTGTCAGTGCTCAGACCATCAGACTAGCTGTTGTCCCAGAAGGAAGACTCTTCTCAAGATGATGCACAAGAAATCCTGCAAACAGTTTGCTGAAGACAAGCAGACTAATTACATGGATTACTGGAACCATGTCAGGTGGTCTGATGAGACAAAGATAAACTAAGATAAGATATTTGGTTCAGATGGTGTCAAGCGTGTGTGGCAGCAACCAGGTGAGGTGTACAAAGACATGTGTGTCTTGCCTACAGTCAAGCATGGTGGTGGGAGTGTCATGATCTGGGGCTGCATGAGTGCTGCCGAAACTGGGAAGCTACAGTTCATTAAGGGAACCATGAATGCCAACATGTACTGTGACATACTGAAGCAGAGCATGATCCCCTCCCTTCTGAGACTGGGTCGCAAGGCAGTATTCCAACAGGATAACGACCCCAAACACACCTCCAAGATGACCGCTGCCTTGCAAAAGAAGCTGAGGGTAAAGGTGATGGACTGGCCAAGCATGTCTCCAGAACTAAACCCTACTGAGCATCTGTGAGGCATCCTCGAATGGAAGGTGGTGGAGCGCAAAGTCTCTAACATCCACTAGCCCTGTGATGTCGTCATGGAGGAGTGGAAGAGGACTCCAGTGGCAACCTGTGAAGCTCTGGTGAACTCCATTCCCAAGAGGGTTCAGGCAGTGTTTGAAAACAATGGTGGCCACACAAAATATTGACACTTTGGGCCCAATTCGGACATATTCACTTAGGGGTGTACTTACTTTTGTTGCCAGTGGTGTAGACATTAAAGGCTGTGTGTTGAGTTATTGTGAGGGAACAGCAAATGTACACTCATTACAATACATTGTAGCAAAGTGTCATGACTTCAGTGTTGTCACATGAAAAGATATAATCAAATATTTACAAAAAATGTGAGGGGTGTACTCACTTTTGAGAGATACTGTATATTTCAAGTTTAAAAACAAAAATACAATTTCTATGGTATTTGCTAACACTAAAATGTTTTAACTCATCCAGCATGGATTTATTATCAAAAACATGAAAAATACACGTTCTTTTGCAAGACCATTTTCTCTTGAGGTTTTGGAATAACATGCTAAAGTTGTCACAGGTCTGCACACTGCATTTAGCGGTAAAGTAAAGATATTTTATGATAAATTTTACTGTTAGAGTATAAGGTGAGATTGCATAGCCTGTTATAGTGTCATTGTTACTTCATTCGAAAAATATAGGCAAAATATAGGAAATATGTGTCTCCCTTCAACACAAAGCGTGAGAGTAAACCTAAACAATTATTTATTTAGTTACAGATCTCTTAAGAATTATGCCGCATAACTAATTATAGGCTTTGTTTCAAAATGCATACAGGTACATCTCAACAAATTACAATATTGTAAAAAATTATGTATAAATGTATTTTTGTTTCATACATTACACATACATTTCAAGCATTTTGTATTTCAATATTGATGATTACGGCTTAGAGAGCATGGAAATAAAAAAATCCAGTGTCTCAAAATATTAAAATAAAATATGTATAATACAGAATTGTTAAGCGCTCTAATCAGCTAATTAACTCAACAAGTTAGCTGGCCAATCAAACACCATGGAAAGCAAACCATGAATATGCTTTGATACAGCACTCTGCAAACAGCCAGCCCTTTCAGCAATGATCTTCTGTGGCTTACCCTTGTGGAGGGTGTCAATCTGTCTTCTGGACAATTGTCTTTCCCATGATTGTGGTTGTGTGTACTGAACCAGACTGCGATATAGAAGGCTCATGGAGTTTATTAGCTGTTTAGAGCACTTCTCAGGTCGACATATCTGCATGGTAAATGGTTTATTGTAATATTTTGAGATACTGGATTTTTTTATTTGCATGAGCTGTAAGCCATAATGATCAAGATTGAAACAAAAAAGGCGTGAAATGTTTCACTGCAGGGTAATGTATCTAGAATATATGAAGGTGTAACGTTTTTATTTATTTTTAATACTTTTGAGAGGCACATGCACAGTGCACAATATATTAAGCACAGAGGCCAACTGTCCTTTTTCAAGAGTGATTCTACATCACAGAATGCAAAAATAGCAGGTATGTACTATGTTTTTTGGAAGTTCTGTTGTATTCTTCAAACGTCCGAACAAACTATCCTTTGGAAAAAACACTGGAGAGAAGAAATTGTGTTATTATTTGTTGTCATTCATCATGACAGGACAACACAAGTCTATTTTCTGTCTGTTATACAATCTGGCGTCATATGTGAAAAAGGAAACTATCTGTAAAGTGATATAACCAGTATAATTGTGTTGAAATGTTTTTAAAGTACAAACGCACACACGTTTTGACCAACAAAATGCTGGTCTGCTAGCTCGATTAGCTTGCTATCTTTGCTTATACGAAGCAACATTGCTTTAAAGTAGCAAGCTTGGTTAAACATTGACAGTGTGTTTAGAATTGCAAAATGATGAATTTTGATTAGGTTAATTACCAAATAAATAATTTGTAATGTATAATGTTGGCTGAAAATGTGAGTGGCCAGTGAGTGGTCATATTCTGACCTCACTCAAACAAAAGTTCCCACAGAAATATCCGATAACTCAGAGAACTCCATCGCTTCCCAAACGCCGTTGTTTTGCGACATGTCGTATTGCGTTTCGTCAAGATGGCGGCGCCCTGTGTTAAATGTCAATTTTCATTTTAGGTCGTGTGTCACGCCGTATTGACAGATTTTGTACAGCACATCTCAAAAGGAAACCATATCAAATTAATCAGGGTGATAAGTCAACATAATGGAGTAGTAAGTGGCTTAGATATGTACTTTGAATTGTTGAGATCGGTGAGGATAAATGTTATCATAACTTCATTATCATGCTAAGCAAGTATGGTATAGCTAGTAACAATAGTGATTGCACTGTGGGTTAGTTTTTACGTTCTGTTCTGTAGTCATACCTAAATTATGTTTTCTGTGTCCTTCCCCGTAACTGCTCTGATTTATTTCGAACGTAGTACTTGTATAACTTTGTTAATGTAATTTAGTTTCCACCGTTTACTTAATTTGTTTAACAGAATTCTACTTACGTGTTGAATAGAAATCGGTCTTGTTTGCTTTACACTACTTGAACATTCAGTAAATTACATTCAGAGCAACATGACAGTAATTTGGTCTCGACTCTCGTGCATCGGTTTGCTAAACCGTGGACTGAGGAACATCAGTATTTTTTCCAACACAACGCCTTCTAATTGGACTAAAGTGGTTTCGGATGCAGAGAAAATAGTGGGCTATCCGACCTCTTTCATGAGCCTGCGATGCTTGTTGAGTGATGAACTCAGTAATGTAGCAATGCACGTGAGAAAACTGGTTGGAACAACACACCCATTACTCAACACTGCCAGGTATGGTAAAGCAATCGTTTGATAGTATAGTATTGCATATGACTTAATTTTGTAAATATTACTATGTCAAATATCCTGTCATGGTTAACAATGCGACTGTGTTATTCCTACTATCCTGGGCCATTTGGACTTTTGCCCTTTTTAAACAATATTGTAATACAACTTCTATTCAATTCAAAAAAGTAGTTTGACTGTAAATTTCAGATTTTGGTCAACATTTTAGTTTAGTTTAAATACGCATAAAATTATATTTTTGTCATTCCTAAATTATTATTTGAAAATATGATTTGAAAATACCAGCTTAACAGGCTGTAATAAAGCTAAACAAGTGAAGTAATATTAACGATTCTAATTGAACACAAAATATTTCTAAACATACATAAAAAGTATGTTATGTAAATAGCAATAAATAGTCATTAGTTATTAAGGCTATTATATCTTTTTTCTAACTAGATTTCCACCCTTTTAGTGACAAGTTGCATCTAACAGGGTGGGAATATTGCAGGGTGGAACCTAACTTGGATGTTAAGTTAGCCGTAGTTCTGTGAGTTAACACTATTGAGTTTGAATGCTGATGAACACTGGACCAATATTTTAACTTTTCAAACATAAATATTTTTGAATTATGAAATTTATTAATATTTGGTAAAATAAAGCCTAACAGGGTGGCCATTAATGAGTGAGCATACCGGTACTTTGAAAGATAAAAAAAATATTAAATTAAGGAGTTACTTTTAGCTTTAGCTGTTGTTTTCTTTTTAAAAAAGGACTGCTCAAACCATCCATGGAAGGAAGGTTATTTCAGGGATATGTAAAGTGTAAAATATAATAAAAATAAATAGTCATGGGAGAATAGTTTTGATTAGAGAACTTTTAACTAAAACTATACAGTTATGAAAGAACAATCAATATTTTCTGTATTTGTCACGGTTAAGGTGTGAGGTGAAACCAAATGCAGACATTGTAAAGTAAATGTGATTTAATCCAAAACAAAGGTATAAACTAACACAAACAGTAAACACAAAAGTAAAGGTGCTGTGGGGAAACAGCAAAACAGAACTAAGCATATACAAGAAACGTGTAGAGTATCCACAGTGAAATGGAATAAATTAGGACTAACCGTGAACGTTTTGCGCTACAAACAATAAACCACACTAAAGGTGGAAAACACTCAGCCTAAGTAGGCTCCCCAATCAGCGGCAACTGAACACAGCTGCTCTGACTGGGGAGCCCACAGTGGCATAGAGAAGACCAGAGGCCTCTATAGTTGTCATGTCCTGATTGTGAGTGAGCCCCAAGACATAGAGAAGGCTTGGGGCCCCAGCCAGGACATGACAGTATTACATTTCTCATATAAATTGATAGTGTTCATAATGAATATTTTCTCTTAGGGCTTAAAGACACATGCCCCCATAATTAAAAGAAAATTGTAATTTAAATTTTCTCACTAAATAAGACAAATCAGAAAATGTACCACATAATATGAATGACCTATTATGGTCTTAAAATAACTTGGCATGTTGTCACGGTTGTAGTGAGGTGCAGAACCAAATGCAGACATTGTTAAATGAAAAGGGGAATTTAATCCAGAACAAAGACAGGACACAAACTAACACGGACTGTACACGCAAAATGAAAGGTGCTGTAAACAAGCAGCAGAAAACATATAAGCAACGTACAAAGAAACATGTAGTGTATCCACTGTGCAACGTAATTAAACAAACGACAAACCGTGACGCTGTGATGCACAAACAATAAACCACACCGAGTGTGGTGAAAACCCTAACCTAAGTAGGCTCCCCAATCAGAGTCAACTGAATGCAGCTGCTCTGACTGAGGAGCCCACAGCGGCATGGAGAAGGCTAGAGGCCTCTCCATGGGTCATGCTCTAAAACGGCCAGGGGCCCGCAGCCAGGGCATGACACATGTTCCCTACTGTAACTTCTGATCAAGCTGATCCAACCAACTTTTTCCAATTCCCATTACAATCCCGTAATGTATAGCACAGTAAAGAGCCTGTTTTCTTTACATACATGCTATTGTGCCACGTAAGCCCCTTTTTAGTGACCCAAGCCATACTTCAATTAGCCTGGGTACAATAGGTTTATGAGGTCATACTACACCTTGTCATGGAAGTTGACATCAGCCAGCCTTTAGGGCTTTCTAACTTCAGAAAGAAAAAGTGGGTGTTGTTGTCTGGGGGATGTTATGAGCATGGCAACCGCATTTGAGTACGCTGTGTAAAATATAGCAGTTTGTATAGTCAACACAACATTTAGTAAGGTGTAACATTGGGCCCCATAAGTCACATATGATTCTTTTACTTTGGGAAATAATAGAATCTTAAATTGCAGACACTTTTTCTTCCCATCATCTGTATGGTCATTCACAGATTAAACTACTAAGAACAGGTGATTTTTTTGAATGTCTCATAAAGAAGGTAGAGGGGTAACAATAAAAAAAATCTTACTTTTATGCTGTAACCAATTCATTTAAGCACTTAATGTATCATAGATACATTTGTCCTTCTGAGGAGAGCTGCAAGAATGAGAAAATTGAAGAAAACTCAAGATAAATCAATCACATTTTTGTGACTCTGCAATATTGTTTTAAACAAGTGAAAGGACTATAATGTACATAATACAAATAGTCTAAAAAAAATGATCGTATATGCGACATGTTAATAATGATATAGCCTACTGCAACAACAAAAAAAGAATGTGCCTTAATGCAAACCTTGTTTGGGAGAAATCCAAAACAACACATCGCTGAGTAACTGATTTCCTATTTTCAAAATTGGTTTGATATCCTTAACTTCTGCAAAGAATGGAAGATTTAGACAGCTCTAGTGAATGCTTTTGTGTGCCCAAGGTAAAGTTACTGTGACTTAAAAAAGTTATCCCCACAAATTTAAAAAAACCATAATAAAACATAATGAAAAATATATTTTGCACATCCCGGTCTCCTAAGCATATGCAAGATGACAGATTTTTAACATTTATTGAATGAGGTAGGAGATTAATAATCCTCTAATCTAAATATATTGATGTTTCACTTTTCTTTAATACACTGGAGGAAAACATTATTTGATCCCCTGCTGATTTTGTACGTTTGTCCACTGACAAAGACATGTTCAGGCTATAATTTTAATGGTAGTATTGGAATACGGAATGTGTTGTCATTGGTTTTTATGATCAGGAGCAGGCCATCTGGGGTTTGTTGTGGAATGGACCTTGTGTACTGATTGGCTATTAACTTTGACCCCCTCATATGCATTCTGACATAAAAGGTTGTGTTAAACCTATAGTCTTTGGAGATTTCTTGGAGTTGAGTAAGAGAAGAAGAACATGTAGGAACTATGGAAGGTAAACATCTTGGACTCATGCTAATACCGAAGCGAATCTCCCCTGACTTGAATGACTCATTTGGTTTTGAACAGGAATCAGTATGTCAGTAGATCTATTTGGACAGTGAGAGACAGAATAACCACAAAAAACATTTCAAATAAGTTATACATTGATTTGCATTCTACTTAGTGAAATGCGTATTTGACTCCTTTGCAAAACATGACTTAGTAAATGGTGGAAAAACCCTTGATGGCAATCACAGATGTCAGACATTTCTAGTAGTTGGCCTACAGGTTTACCCACATCTCATGAGAGATTTTGTCCCACTCCTCTTTGCAGATCCTCTGCAAGTCATTAGGGTTTCGAGGCTGACGCATGGCAACTCGAACTTTCAGCTCCCTCCACAGCTTTTCTATGGGATTAGGGTCTGGAGACTAGCTAGGCCTCTCCAGGAATGTGCTTCTATTATATCAAATACTTATTACACTGAGTAAAATGCATTTGTTATGTTATACTTGTCTCTCACTGTTCAAATAAACCTACCATTAAAACTATAGACTGATAATTTCTGTCTGTGGACAAACGTACAAAATCAGCAGGTGATAAAAAATTTTCAGTTTTTAGTTTGTGCCAATTTGTGTTAATTAAGATATTTCCGTTTTCTATTTTCATTATATTGGTATTTGTACTGTGAAATATAAGAAAAACAAACAACATAATTTTGTCTGTGGCAGGGTTTAATTTTGCTCATGGTGCTTATCCATGAAGCCATGCACTCTATTCCCAGGACCTTTGGAAGCAACAAACTTTATCGTTGTATCTTCTTTTCACACCAAAGCTCAACCAGGAAGTTCTCTCCAGCGCCAGTGCACTTGGAGGATAATCTGTCCCTGAGCATAAATCATGCTATTGGCTACAGATATATTCAAATATATTCTTATTAAGAGTGATAAGTGTGATGATTGTTGCAGCCTATGCCCTATAATTAAACATCCTTAATTATCAGACAGGCTTTATTTGCATGTGTTGATTTTTCATTCATTTTACTACTCTCTGAGTGGAATTCTCAAGTCTGTTTTTTCAGTGTCTTGACTGTGCTTGGTACTGGGGTTACCCCCTTGTGGCTTGTACTGGCAATTCTCAAATTGTGCCTGCTTATGTTGTGTGCAAAGTCATCTGTTGTCTAGTGACCTTCTCTGTCAATTAGTGTCATTCAGTAAATGGAACAAAACAAAAAAGCCTAAGCTGAAATTTAAACGAAACCAATTGGCTGACTGGCTTGTGACAACATTGCTTATTAAATTGAATAGAGGATGATTGAAATGTAAAAATAAGACTCAATAATGCATTATGGGTGGATTGCTGATGATGGTATGTGAACTAATAGAAAACCACATACATTTGTTTTTCCTGGTTTTGTCCGGTGCCTATTGTGGTGCTGTGGTTGGCGTTGTCCAGTATATTTTTAGGTTAGATTGTGATATGTCTCTGTGGAGAGTGTGAGGGGGTGTATGTGTGCAGGCATCTATTTATTTTTTATTAAATTATGCTAATATAGCTATTTTACAAATCGATAATGTCTGCTCGGTCACACCTGATTTACTCTAGGGAAGAAAAAAGAAATGTGGTGATCTTGAAATTCCTTTAGTTCCTTTAGGTTCTTGAATTATAGCAATTCATTAAACAAAAGACTTCCCCTATGGTGTTAGTGCTGTTAGAATTGTGTTAAATGCTCATTCCAAAATGTGTGTGTGAGGTTGACAGAATTGACCTGAGGTTAAAACCTCTGCAGTAAACTTGTCAGTTCAAATCAACTGATTACAAAGCCACTATATGTTATAAATGTAGCCCCTTAAGCATCTGCTCTCACTACTTCAAATAAGGTATTGCAGAAGAAGATGTGTTCATACTTTCAGGTGGGGAGTTAGGTACCCTCCAGTGCCATCTTTCTGCCATTGCTCCTAACTAAGAATGAAAGGGACAAGGAAATGATAAGGATTGTGCTGGAATCCAATCCCGCCATGAAGACAACTGTTTTGAAAAACGTAGCCCAAGGATGTAATAACCTATACACCCAAATCTGATATGACAATCCATTTCGGTGTTGTGGATCGGGGCAAAGTGGACCTCTGACAGTCTGACTCCTCACTGTCAGCTTGGCTTGACTGGTTCATATTTCCTACCGTGTCTCTGCCCAAGACAAGGCACAGATAAAAATATCCACAATAGCAGACAGGCAGACCCTTGTGGAGTTTTGTTTCGGTTTCCTCTTTCCTTTCATTCTTAAAAAATGCAGCTCAGCTAACTTTGCCCAAAGTCTGGAGTTAGTGTAACAATGCAGAACAAAGGAAACATCACAGGGAAAGACCTTGACACAGTTTTCCCGAGTATTTCCCTTTTTTGTTATCACAGTGAGAAGTTTGAGAAATATTTAGGGGTAGTTGTCAAATCCTTTTCTGCTTTAACCTTCTGTATAAACATTTAGAGGGGAGTAAAACACATTCCACAATTTCTTCTTATCTGCTAGTAACAGTATCCTAACCCACTGGTTGATAACTTATAACCTACTCAGTAATAAGTTAGTATGAACTTAGAGGGTGAATAGGTGTTTGTCAGAGGAACGGTCAGCCGGCTCCTCAGAAGTGTCCTCACCTATTGTCCTTGAGTGTTTTAACGCTATGATGGTTTTATGTAGACAAACTTGTCTTGCTGCCAGATTTGCGTCTGAGATTTTTTTGTAATTATATTGAAAAATGGGTGAAATCAAAATCTGCACAGGTGTTAAGGTGTACCTCTAGCTTAGCAAGTGTTTCAGTTGTAGTGTGAATAGAAAATATAATTTACTTCAATTAAATTGTTGTAGTCTTAATAGCCTCTTTATAAATGATTGTCAAACCTCTCATGGGGTTCCCCGCCATTCTATCTATTTGATGTATCCCAAAGTTAACCCACCTGAATCAACTTGTCTACAAATTATCAAGCCTTTGACTAGCTGATTCAGGTGAAGTAGTTCAAAGATACAACACTTGAAATGGCTGAGGTTCACAGGAGAGGATTGAGAACCATTGCGCTACATCATATACGCTGGATACCGTCAATACGAGAACAGATGCATACTGACTATTGGAATGACTCAGTGGTCGGATAGGCCACTAATGCCTTTTGTCTCAGTCCAAACATAGTCAGTATGACAGCATAGTCTGTCCAAACATTTTCTTTTCATCCTTTTATCTGCTTACAATGATTCCAAATATCTCTTACATAGGATTTGCATGTTTTTGTCCCTGCATTACAGTTGCATTTATATTACTGATATTGCTGATATTTTCATTAGGGTTGTTGCCAAAAACAAATTTAGCAACTATGTTGCCACGATGCCTTTAAGAAAAGAATATCCAGATAATTCACAGCAAACTCTGCTTATTATGTAAGGGGTAAACGTGAAAAAAGTATTTGCTATACAAATCATCGCCAGTCATAGTAAAAACAATATGAGGTATATATCAGAGCTATTACAAAATGTCTCTTAACCTCTTCTATGTAGGCCTTAAACCTGTACTATTGCTGCTAATAATGTTGAGCGTTTGTTTTACTATATGATGTTGCTGTCTAACAAAGTATGACTGCAATCACACAAGAATCAAAATTGCTGAATTGTATGTACTAGCTGAATATACAGTAGAATTTAAATTATTGTGTGATTATTAGTTAACAGTTAAAATTTTAACTTGTCTGTACACAGACGTGTTCGCATAAATAACCCTAACCCACCAAAATGTGATGATTTTGTTGCTTTCAAAATGTTGTGCCATATTAGGTTGGTGTACAAAACCGTTACATAGGCTTTCAAATATGACAATGCCAATCATGTTGTGCTACCCATTAAAATAGCATTGACCTATCTCTCATTTTCTCTGTCTTTCCCTGTCTTCCAGCACTCTTCCCGACCCCACCCCTTTGCAGGAGGGTGGTTATGATTGATTGATGTGCCATGTTGTAGAAACTGGCATACATATTAATCATCTGCAATTTTCTGGCTGCAGACTTGGCTAGTTTCACAACATGCAGTCAACATTTTTGGTGTAGTTATTCAATTATTTTGATATTCAGTGATAGGAATTTTAGTGTGTATATGTATGTGTATACGGAATCTAAAACAAAAATCCAGAAAATCACATTGTATGATTTTTAAGTAATTAATTTGCATTTATCAGAAAAGCAGAACTTAATATTTGTTTGCAATTACAGAGATTGTACGTTTAGTTAACCTGAACTACATACCTGTAGTTCTCGACCAGGTTTGCACACACTACAGCAGGGATTTTGGCCCTCTCCTCCATACAGACCTTCTCCAGATCCTTCAGGTTTCGGGGCTGTTGTTGGGCAATACGGATTTTCAGCTCCCTCCAAAGATTTTCTTTTGGGTTCAGGTCTGGAGACTGGCTAGGCCACTCCAGGACCTTGAGATGCTTCTTACGGAGCCACTCCTTAGTTGCCCTGGCTGTGTGTTTCGGGTCGTTGTCATGCTGGAAGACCCAGCCACGAACCATCTTCACTTCTTTTACTGAGGGAAGGAGGTTGTTGGCCCCATCCATTCTCCCCTCAATGCGGTGCAGTCGTCCTGTCCCCTTTGCAGAAAAGCATCCCCAAAGAATTGTTTCCACCTCTAGGCTTCACGGTTGGGATGGTGTTCTTGGGGTTGTACTCATCCTTCTTCTTCCTCCAAACACGGCGAGTGGAGTTCAGACCAAAAAGCTATTTTTGTATCATCAGACCACATGACCTTCTCCCATTCCTCCTCTGGATCCTCCAGATGGTTATTGGCAAACTTCAGACGGGCTTGGACATGCGCTGTCTTGAGCAGGGGGACCTTGCGTGCGCTGCAGGATTTTAATCCATGACGGCGTAGTGTGTTACTAATGGTTTTCTTTGAGAATGTGGTCCCAGCTCTCTTCAGGTCATTGACCAGGTTTTGCCGTGTAGTTCTGGGCTGATCCCTCACCTTCGTCATGATCATTGATGCCCCACGAGGTGAGATCTTGCATGGAGCCCCAGACCGAGGGTGATTGATTGTCATCTTGAACTTCTATTTTCTAATAATTGTGCCAACAGTTGTTGCCTTCTCACCAAGCTGTTTGCCTATTGTTCTGTAGCCCATCCCAGTTTTGTGCAGGTCTACAATTGTATCCCTGATGTCCTTACACAGCTATCTGGTCTTGGCCGTTGTGGAGAGGTTAGAGTCTGTTTGATTGTGTGTGTGGACAGGTGTCTTTTTTACAGGTAACAAGTTCAAACACGTGCAGTTAATACAGGTAATAAGTGGAGAACAGGAGGGCTTCTTAAAGAAAACAGGTCTGTGAGAGCCGGAATTTTTTCTGGTTGGTAGGTGATCAAATACGTATGTCATGCAATAAAATGCAAATTAATTACAAAAAAATCATACAATGTGATTTTCTAGATTTTTGTTTTAGATTCCGTCTCTCACAGTTGAAGTGTACATATGATAACAATTACAGACCTCTACATGCTTTGTAAGTAGGAAAACCTGCACATTTGGCAGTGTATGAAATACTTGTTTTCCCCACTGTGTGTGTGTGTGTATATTTATATATAGAAAAAATATTTGATACCCTGCTTATTTTGTTCATTTGCCCACTGACAAAAAATGATCAGTCTATAATGTTAATGGTAGGTTTATTTAAACAGTGAGAGACAAGAATAACATAAAATAAATCCAGAAAAACGCATTTCAAATAAGTTATAAATTAACTCGGTGAAATAAGTATTTGATCCCTTATCAATCAGCAAGATTTCTGGCTCTCAGGTGTCTTTTATTCCGGTAACAAACTGAGATTAGGAGTACTTTCTTACAGGGTGAGATGAGTGAGAAGTTCTCACCCTTGGTGAGAAGTTTATAACAGTTGGTGCAATTTATTGGAGGTCCAATGGAAGAAACACAAAATAACTGTCAATCTCCCTCGGCCTAGGGCTCCATGCAAGATCTCACCTTGTAGAGTTTTAATGATCATGAGAACAGTGATGAATCAGCCCAGAACTACACCCAGGATCTTGTCAATGATCTCAAGCAACTGGGTCCATAGTCACCAAGAAAACATTTGGTAATTGGATTTCAGTCCCCGTGAGGGACTGAAATCCTGCAGCACCCGCAAGGTCCCCCTGCTCAAGAAAGCACATGTTCATTGGCAAACTTCAGAAGGCCCTGTAAATCTAAATGATTCAGAGGAAAACTGGGTGAAATTGTTGTAGCCAGATGAGACCAAAATCGAGCTCTTTAGCATCAACTCAACTCACTGTGTTTGGAGGTGGAAGAATTCTGCCTATGACCCCAAGAACACCATCCCCACCGTCAAACATGGAGGTGGAAACATTATGCTTTGGGGGTGTTTTTCTGCTAAGGGAACAGGACAACTTCACCGCATCAGGGACAATGGATGGGGCTATGTACCGTCAAACCTTGGCTGAGAACTTTTTTCATGTGGTGGTTTACATTAGGATGCATTGAACTTTAATTGGCCTATATTATTAGACTTGTTATATTCCTTACATTTCTATTGCTCTTAACATATACAGTGGGGCAAAACAGCCACCAATTGTGCAAGTTCTCCCACTGAAAAAGAAGAGAGAGGCCGGTAATTTTCATCACAGGTACATTTCAACTCTATGACAGACAAAATGAGAAAAGAAAATCCAGAAAATCACATTGTAGGATTTTTTATGAATTTATTTGCAAATTATGGTGAACAAATAAGTATTTGGTCACCTACAACAAGCAAGATTTCTGTCTCTCACAGACCTGTAACTTCTCCTTTAAGAAGCTCCTCTGTCCTCCACTCGTTACCTGTATTAATGGCACCTGTTTGAACTTGTTATCAGTATAAAAGACACCTGTCCACAACTTCAAACAGTCACACTCCAAACTCCACTATGGCCAAGACCAAAGAGCTGTCAAAGGACACCAGAAACAAAATTGTAGACCTGCACCAGGCTGGGAAGACTGAATCTGCAATAGGTAAGCAGTTTGGTGTGAAGAAATCAAATGTGGGAGCAATTATTAGGAAATGGAAGACATACAAGACCCCTGATAATTTCCCTCGATCTGGGGCTCCACGCAAGATCTCACCCGTGGGGTCAAAATGATCACAAGAACGGTGAGGACCTAGTGAATGACCTGCAGAGAGCTGGGACCAAAGTAACAAAGCCTACCATCAGTAACACACTACGCTGCCAGGGACTCAAATCCTGCAGTGCCAGACGTGCTGAAGCCAGTACATGTCCAGGCCCGTCTGAAGTTCGCTAGAGAGCATTTGGATGATCCAGAAGAAGATTGGGAGAATGTCATATGGTCAGATGAAACCAAAATATAACTTTTTTGTAAAAACTCAACTTGTCGTGTTTGGAGGATAAAGAATACTGAGTTGCATCCAAAGAACACCATACCTACTGTGAAGCATGGGGGTGGAAACATCATGCTTTGGGGCTGTTTTTCTGCAAAGGGACCAGGACGACTGATCCGTGTAAAGGACAGAATGAATGGGGCCATGTATCGTGAGATTTTGAGTGAAAACCTCCTTCCATCAGCTAGGGCATTGAAGATGAAACGTGGCTGGGT